>BQNB010111724.1:0-22293 GCA_026074375.1 Tanacetum coccineum | reverse complement strand
AGAGGATAACGATTCTTGACGGTCAACTTGTTCAACTCGCGATAATCTATACACATTCTAAAAGATCCATCTTTCTTCTTTACAAACAACACCGATGCTCCCCACGATGATGAACTCAGACGAATAAATCCTTTCTCCAGCAGTTCCTACAATTGTACCAACAATTCTCTCATTTCAGACAATGTCAATCTATACGGTACACGTGCAACAGGTGCTGCCCTCGGTACTAGATCAATTCGAAATTCTACTTGCCTCGGCGGTGGTAGTCCTGGCAACTCGTCAGGAAACACCTCAGGAAAATCACAAATTACAAGCATGTCTTCTAATCGTTTCTCCTTCGACTTGTTTTTCGTCACATGTGCCAAAAACAAATGACAACCTCGCTCGACGTACTTACGGGCCTTAATACACGATATGACCTTTAATCGAGATACACCATTGTCACTCTCGACTATCAACATCTTGTTCCCATATGGTATACGAACAACTTTCTCGCCACAGATGATCACGGCATCGTGCTTGACAAGCCAATCCATACCGATAATGACGTCAAACGTTCCAAGCTCAATCGGCATAAGATTGATTTCAAAAACATGGTTTACTAAGTTCAAAGTGCAACCTTTTAAAATAGTGTTCGTACTAACTACCCTTCCATCAGCTAACTCTACCTCATAACTAGCTCCTATTTTAACCAGATCGATATCAAGCATGGAACCAAATCTAGTATCCACAAAACTCATATCGAAACCCAAATCGAATAAAACAAAAGCATAGAGGTTATTGAGCAGAAACATACCAGTAACCACATTCAGACCTTGAGGCTCAACATCCTTAATAGCATAAGCTCGGCCACAAACTTCTCCAGCTTCTTCTTGGTTAATCTTCTTTGGGCATCGGTTCCTAGTATGACCTTGCTCACCACAATCATAACAAGTCCAAACAGGCTGAGCGTTAGCACCCGTGGCAACACTCTTCTCCTTACAATACCTTGCCTTGTACCCAATCTTTCCACACTTGTGGCACTTGATTGTACACTGACCAACATGGCAAGTAAAACATCATTTACACAAAGGAAGATTTCCATCAGTAGGAACGGTAACCATAGCTCGAGCGTTTCCTTGCTTTTGGCTATTCTGCAAAGTTTGACAAGAGTTATCCTTTTGATTGCCCTTACCACTACTATTTTTACTTTGAAAGCTCTCCCACTTTCGCTTCTTCCCTTCCAAAATCCTTTCATCTCTAGCTTGCGATTTCTGCTCCATCAACTTATGAGCCATACGCATAGCTTCATTCAGATCAGCAGGCTTAGAAGATGTTACTTCACCCTTGATATTATCAGTCAATCCCTGGATGTAAGCATCAACCTTCACTCTTTCAGGCTCAACCATTCTTGGACACATCAAAGCTAGTTCATTAAACCTCTGAGTATAAGCAACAACATCATACTCTTTGACCTTCAAGTTCCACAGTTCATGCTCCATTCTTTGAACTTCTTCTATCAGACAAAATTCCGCAGTCATCAGTTGCTTCATCTTAGTCCAAGACATTTGGTTCACAGTCTCCAAACTCATGGTTGCAACCTTAGTTTTCCACCAAGTCAAAGCTGGTCCTTCCAATGTAGCAGCAGCAAACTTCACCTTCTTACCCTCTGCACATTCACTGATCTCGAAAACACTTTCAGTTTTCTCAAACCATCTTCGCAATTCGACAGCTCCTTCAACACTACAAAAGACAATAGGATTGCACTTCATAAACCCAACAAAAGTGCACTCACGAATAGTAGGTGCAGTGTCTTGACCTCTAATTAGCCCAGATCCACTAGCATCATTTCTAACATTTTCTTGTCGTGCCTGCTCAGCAGCAATAGTGGCATCAACACTTTCCTTGATCATTTGACGAATAGCAGATTGAGTCATAGGTGCAGACTTTGGAGGCATGATCTTGTCACATCACACAGAAAACAATCTGATAAGCATTCATAACATGATATACTCATAACATGGTACAATGACAAATCAATCACCACAACAGTCACACAACATCAAGTAGTAATCAAAAGATAGTCATTCATTTTTCATCACCAAAGAGTTAATACATAGTTGCATTGTTTCATGAAATGATACAAATCGTTACAACCAATAGCACTAGTTCTACTAACTGAGGATTCAGTATAGTGATTACACAACAAAAGGAACTACAATTGAAACTAAACTACTAAGATTCACGAGAAGATTCTCGCAGCTCAGATGATGGACTCTTCTCATCTTTAATCGAAACATTGATAGCTTCATTCAGTCTTTCTTTAAACACAAATCCTCTATGAATCGTCTCTTGATAGAACTCATGAGCTCGAACTCTAGTCCAATAGAGATCTCTCTCGACTCGTTCTTTCTGCATACGAAGGAATGTGTTGCTTAACCTTTCTTTTTTAAGTTCCTTCTTCAATTTCTTACACTCAGCCTTATCTTCAACATTACCAAGCTTTTCAACTAGCTTTTCCATTGCAGCCGTTCCTTGCTCCACACTAGAACGCACTTCATTACCCAGATCCAAAATCAACTTACCATAGTGCTTGTCCTTTGCTTTTCCTTTCTTCTCGACCAATGCATGCGCCGTCTTGCGACCACACAATCGTCTTGAAAGAGAAGCCATCCGACCAAACAAAGAGTTAATGTCCCTTCTCATGAGACCAGGCAATAGACCATCACTATCCTCATGAAGAAAAGGAGCAGTAGACGATTCACCTACCTCATGGACGCTAGCAGGAACAGTCTCATCCTTGGACTCAACCGCATCCTCAACCTCAATCTCATTATCAGGTTCAGACTCAGAAACAAGCGGTGGAGGGTTAAGAGGATCCACCTCTTGATAAGGATATGTCAACTCCGGCTCATTCTCATCTTCCTCGATGTCGACTTTCATATCATCTTCTTTTTCATGAGGATCTTCTTCTTCCTAAAATTTGTCTTCTTCCAGGTCCTCGTCTTCATCCACTAAGACAGGCTCAGGATCAACAGGAACATCATCGTGTTGATTCGGCTCAACAACAGGCACATCATCCACGTGATCAGGAGGAATTACGTTTACCATGATAATCTAAAAATATCATACAATACTTACTTAATAGCGTATCACTTCTTATTATTATTGGAACACTATTATCAAAATAACAGTTCGCATCAAAGCACGACAAACAAGAATTCACAATTCGCGACCTTTTCAATCCGAATATATCTCAATTATATTTCAAATATATATAATGATGGTTATCATATAATCACATGACATTCCATGCATACAATACATGCATAAATGCACCAATACATAACAATTCATGCATCCAACACATGCATAAATTTATCCATACTTAACTATTTATACATATAACACATACGTAAGCAATATATCCATACATAACAATCAACAAATTTACCTTTTGCTTCTATAGGTAACCAATGGAAACGAGGAGTCTCAGCGTGCGTGTAGAAGCATTATAGTTTAGGTTTTTAAAAAAGACTCGACCTAGTTAGTTCTCTATAAACCTTAGGCTCTTGATACCACTCTGTAACACCCCACCTAACGTACATTGGGTTGCGCAGCGGAAATTAGTAGTTGGATGTTACTAAATAGCACCATTTACCAAGATAATAGAAAACAACCCAAATGACACGTTTATCAAACATGTGTTCCATTATTAATCAGAGTTAATATGCGTTTAGGTCCCTACAGAATCGCAACCACCGTCTATTATAACATTTAAAAGAAAATTGTTTCAAATAAAAGACATTGTTTTAACACAACTTAAGGCATTATTTTTGAAAGACCGGAACACACAAGTAGTCTTTCCATAAATCCATCACATGTACAACACCTCCACGACATCGCTGCCTTCAACCTTGGTTACCTGAGATAAAACATGTTTAAAATGTCAACAATAAAGTTGAGTGAAATTCATAGAGTTTAAAATAATCAGTAAGCAATAATCTTTGAACACATAATTATTCTCGGGAAAACAAAGCAATGAATGCAATGTATAGCAACTTCTTTTCTTTCACGCAATAAGCTCATGACACCAAACGTTAACAATACATATGGCATTTCATATGTTAAGGTGCCCCAAAACAAGGTATTATTGTCATATACCTACTATTTTCTAAATACAAAATATCCGTTGACAAGGTGTTCACAAGGATTCAAACCTCAAACAGGGTTGTCAAACCCAATAGATCTATTTAATGCATTAGCGTTCACCTTACAAGACGATTACCGGTTCATGAAATAAGGTACTTCGACAATAGCTACTTATGCAGAAACAATCTCATATTCGGTTCCAACATACCATAAAATCATATGTGTTCTATTTTAGTAAACAAACATGCATCCCCCTCACGGGTTTATAAACAATCAAAAGATTTAAATGAGAGGCTATGAACTCACCTTAAGCAAAAGATCCAATTCAATCAAATCAACAAGCGCAAATAGCTTCACGTCTTAACTGCGACCTATATAATACATATATAGCGGTATGTGACTAAAAGTATAATAACTCATATATTACATACTTGCATATATATATATTGCTATTACGTATATACAATCATATACTACAATCTCCAAATGCGACACAAAACATTTCTCTTTGACGCATTAACAATATTACACACTTTTCCACAAAGTTTCCATTTTTAGAAAGTTACCGAAAGTAAGGATAATATAATCCGAACTTCATATTTCGTTATCGATTAACTAACATTACTAACCCATTACTCATTACAACCCATATTCAAAAGTTTAAGCAAGTTTGACTTTCAAAAGTCAAACTTCGTAGTTAACTTTTACCCTAAAAATAACCAAACTTGACTCGGCTGTAAAATGTTCATTATTAAGAGTTACGTGATGATCCACCTAGCGAAACGTAGCTAAAGGCGAACACTATCACTTGAAATTATCAAAAATAACTTTCAAAAATTTCTCGACTCGCTACGATTAAGGCAAACTTTCTGGTCAAACTTGGTCAACCCAAAACCTATTAAAATGACATTTTCGACATAATTCGACTATCAAAACTTGCTTAACCATCCTATTTAATCATACCAAAACCATCAAACTTTGGTGAATAACCAAATACACTTTCAATAATTTCCGCACATGAATCTTATAGCAACAATCATATAACACGTAATATACACAATTAACCAACACATAAACATAAATAGAAGCTCACAATGCTTATGAGAAAATCAAACTATGGTTTCCCTTGGCCATTGAAATCAGGCGAACACCAAACCCAAACAAACAAAACCTTTTTCAACAACCAACTTCACTACAACAACAATCTAACTATTTTAAACACCCCCCTATACACGAAAATGGCAAGAACCAACCAAAAATATAACTTCTTCAAATCTTATTGCATGTAGGATTTTAATAGTGGGATTTGTAGCTCCTGAAACAAGGATTAATAATATGTAAACGGATTTAATTACATGTCGAAAAATTAGCGAAAAAGTGGTGGTTTTGTTGGTGGTCGGTCGAAGAAAGCAAGCGAGGAGGAGGGAGAGAAATTTTGTTGGAAAAAAGTTATAAGTGTGTGTATGGTTTCCTTTTATAGGAAAAGAGTTGGGTACTTTGGCAATTTAGGTCCCTCCATCTTTAAGTCCTTTTTTAAACTAGTACAATGTGTTTCTCTTATAAATAAAATCGGCCAAAAACTCGGGTTACACCACGTTAGTAATATTTTAAATCCGTCCCACTAATTTTACTTTAAAACATTTAATAAAACATTAAACCACGTAAAACACGACCTTTAAACACAGTTTTTACAAAAACTCTAGGAAACACCGTAAAATACGAAAATAACATAATCACGCTCTCGGAGCAACAATATAAATTTTTCTGACTTTCTTAGACGTTAAAAACAAATAGAAACTCATTCACGGCTAGAAATTATCCTATAAATGGAAATTTTCATCAAACCTTATATAGCATAAAAGACTATAATCAATTACGTAGCAATAATAATTATCGTAGCTCGGGATAGACGTTGACCTAAAACTCGGGTTGTTACAACAACAACTGAAGCTACAACCACTACCACTACTATTTCTGAATCTGAAACCCTCGCTGCTCTCCAACTAAGATTAACTGATTTGGAAAAGGATGTAAAAGAGCTCAAACATGTTTATAACTCCATAAAAGTTATTTCAACAATTCAATCTGAAGTCCCAAAAGCTGTAAAAGAGTACCTTTGATCAAGCACGGACGATGCTATGCATAAGGTGTTTCAAAAAAATGTTGCTGATATCATTAAAGAACACTCTATTCTAGCTGAGACTATAGAGAGGCTCGGGCAGCAATATGCACCTCAAAAAAGTGTTGAAGACATCCAAGAAATCAAGATGGAGCATGCAAGAAAGCAACAAGTGCCTAAAGAAACTATCACTTCATTTGGTACCACCACTCTTGCAAAATTTGATCAAAAAACTACCTTGTTTGAAACAATGACCAAATCTAAGTCATTCAACAAAAGTCTGAAGCAAAGAGCTCTGTATCATGCTCTCATGGAGTCAATCCTTGAGGATGAAGATGCTTTGGATGAAGGTTTTGCTGATAAATTAAAGAAAAGGAAACCAGATGATGCTAATAAAGATCAAGGCCCTTTTGCTGGATCAAACCGAGGGTTAAAGAGACAGAAAACAAGCAAAGACACTAAACAATTTAAGAAGGCAAAGTCAACTAAAACTTCCAAAGGCACTTCCAAATCTCAACCAAAATCTACTGGCAAGTCTGCGCAAGTAGAGGAGACAGTGTTTGAGGCTGGAGATACTCAAAGGACATAGAATCTTAAAGACGACACGAGTAACACTAATGAACCACCCGTTGTCAATGTTGATCCAAAGGATTGGATCAAGAAACTGAAAAGACCTCCTACTCCAGATCCTAAATGGAACAAAGGTAAATCAGTTGAGAATAAGGCTACTCATAATTGGCTTAGTGACCTTACAAAAGCAGAAAAACCTTCAAGGACATTCGATGATTTGATGAGCACTCTGATCGACTTTAGCGCATGTGTTAGGAACCGCTTACATATTAGTGAACTTACACACGACATTATGGTAGGACTGGCTTACAACATTCTCAAAGGCACTTTCAAAAGTTATGTCGAGCTCAACTATAAAATGGAAGAATGTTACAAAGCACTGACGGATCAACTTGACTAGAAAAACCCTGAAGGTGATAGGATATCCATTCGACTTGAGCAATCATTACCTCTGGTTATGTCAAGAAATCGTCAAATTGTCACGGTTGATTACTTGTTTAACAATGACTTAAGCATACTTGCAAGGAGGAAGCACTGGCAGAACATACACGACATCGTTGACCGTGACAAAGGCTCCCAAGTACGATTTACCTGGAATCGAAGATATGGTAGCCAACTTGTGGAGTCTCGTAAAAGTAGCTTATGACAATCATGCTCTTTTAGGTATTTCACACTAGGGTCCCAAAAGACAAAGATTCTACAGATATGCTTCCAATAGGGTGTCCAAACATGATGTATACTCTACGAAAAGATTTCTTGCAGTGACAAATGTCAAAGTTAAAGAATGGTATGGTTATGGTCATCTTAAGGAGATTGAAGTTCGAAGATCTGATTAGCAATTATACAAGTTAATGGAAGGCGACTTTCCATGACTTCATCTACACGACATCGAGGATATGTTGATCCTCTTTGTTCTAAATAAACTCTTCAACCTCAAATGGGATGTCATTGTGCACTTGGCTTTAGCATTATGTATGTTCACAAGACGTATCGTGATCTAAAAGAGAGTGGAAGATCTTCAAATTAGTGTCGAAATCTACCAAAAGAAGCTCAACATCTCTAGACCAATGACGCACAAGGCTAGAATTACTGATCTAAAACCATATTCTACATACTCTAACCCCCAAGGCTTCATATATATGGACATATGGCGACAAATTCAGGAAGAAACAGACTGATGTGATCGTCAACGAGCCTCTATAAGTTTAGTAATGGTACATCTGATCACTCTCAGTCTACATTCAAAGAACCATGCAACAATTTGGAGATGGGTTATACAAGTGTCATGCCAAGAAGGGAGATTGAGTACTTTAGACAGGAAAAGGTCTTGTCATCATGATAAAGGAGATTGATCGTAACAACAGTATGACATGATAGAAAGGTTAATGAAAAACTTTGAAAAGTACGTTGGTGGTAGATATATACTACTACTGGGAAGACATATCGACAGCTTCATTGGACAATATGATGCTGGCAGTATCTTTTTCTCACTCTCTTATAAAGGTTCATATCTCTCGTATTTAAAAGATCTTGTAAATATGTAAAATAAGTAGAGTCAAACTAAAAAAATAGGCATATATAGTGGTTTGAGTACGAATTTTTCAAAATTTCTTAGTAAGATTCAAAAAAAATTTCAAATTAACATACCAAAACACCATATAAAACCTTCATAAATTGAAGTAAGCATGAACGCATGATTCCAAATAAGTCCATTATTATCAATATACATACACAAAAACATATTTCTACTCTGCAAAATATATTAAACAGAATTGAATCAATTTGATATCCAAAATATCAAGAGATTTTGACATTTTTGATATTGGGAGAAAATGTAATTAAAATATATATAACTTGTAAAATGTGATCTGAATGACTCAAGTGCAACTCTTCCTTCCTCGTATGTGCAAAACATTTTTGGTTATCGATGCACATATGCAGGGGGAGCAATTTTGAAAGTTAAAAACCATCAAGGTACTAAAAATTTTGATTTATATCAAGGTACCTTGATCGATGTTTTCAAATTGTTTTAAGGCTGAGAACAATGCCAAAAGAACGACCATGTATTTAATTAATTAGAGGTATAAGGTGGTTAGGTATAGGTGTTCGTTCCCATGATCCAGCTAGAACCGGAGGGATTTACCCAAGGACATTCCATCAGATAGAATAGAAGTCCATAGGTATGATAAAAAGGAGAGAATGTGAAAAAGGGGGAAAATGCGGACTAAGACAGAGCAAACACTGGAACAAACCCAACAAGGTGTTAGTGATGAAGTCTTGGTAAGCATTGAAGGGGTTGAAGAATGAAAAAAAAATTAAGATAAAGGGTGAAAAGAAACAAGCCCTCCTTACACTTAGGCAGAAACCGGGTTAATACATATGCTATCAGAAACACCTAAGCTGTTGTCTGGTATTGAAGATAGTCATCATGGACCCAGTGATGAGATGCACAACCCTCCCCAGCCACTCAAGGTCTCTCAAAAGACACTTGTTTTATTTTTCACGAAGATTACACTCATTTCTATCAACTTTCTCACTCCGAGTTAGTTGGTATTGAAAATGTGGCAGTCTGCTCCAGCCTCCGATTACTAAAACTAAAATTGCATTATTGAGTCTAGAGCCAAAAGAGATCATCCATAAATCTCACTAGGACACAATTCCTATATATTTGTTGCTCACACACTATGAAAACAAGTAATATCTTAAGACTCCTACGCAATATCCTTGTGATATTGCCAGAAATCAGAGTGATACAAAAGTATTCATAATGATGATGGAAATCCTTCCAGAGCCAACATCAAACAAGCTCTGCGGTAGGTGACTTGTGAGATCCTATATGGATCAAAGTTGTGACACTAGATATTGATTCGGTCCAGACTATGAATTGACGATTGATGAATTTTGAAATACATAAAACTCTCGATGTGTCACAAAATCACTTTAGCAAGTGACACGTGGATTGATTTTTAAATTAATTTTTGTTTCAATCGGTGAGACTCTGTCTTACTGTTTCACTCATACCGTGTTGTCTGCTTTGAGACTCCCCGGTAATGAGAACGGCTATTGCAGCTACGAAAACCTGTCAAGGAGATTCTTCAGAATTCTACCTGATCACAGGCAGTATTTATACTGATCAGCAGGGAACCATGGTTATTGCAACCGTATTCGACGAAGTGACAAACACACTTTCGTCCATACATGTTGTTTATCACTAACCCATTCATGCAAGCAATCCCGATGGTGGTAGCAACTGATTCAAGACAAGTTAGGATTCATAGCCACATGCTCATACTCGACCGACATATGTAAAGACATCATGAAAGCTCAAGTGCATGTTTTGAGACTTCTACTACTCTGAGACCGTCTGTCTTTCCTTCTGAAGTGTCGAAGTGTTAAACTTAAAGGACTTCAAGAAAAGATGCTAAACAAGCTTTCAAGGATCAAGAAAAGTATGAGCATGTCGGTCTGAAGGTTACAAGTACACAAGATGGAAAAATATCACAAGATGATGATAAGATATTATATTCGGCTGATGATCTCAAGAATCTCAAAGATCATATGCAAGTCAAGCGTAATTTAAATGGAACAAGACTCAATGCCTAAATGTCTAAAGATCACTACGCTCATTAAAAGTTGAAAGACTAAAGTCAAGACCACGAGCAAAGACCGAAGACATTCGTAGAATGCTAAGTTTAAGATTTTTTGTAAAAGGAAGTGACGTCCCTTATGGGGAGATTGTTAGGAATCGAGAAAAGACTCGATCACTCCTAAAATACGTAGCTCGTAGGTCATAGATAGTTTTTGGAACCTTAAATAGGTAAATGGGCCAAAGTCCATAGAAAGCCCATTGTGGCTTAAGTGAGTCACAACTTAAGGTTATATAAATACCCTCTCCATAGCTTGGAGAGGGTGTTGGTTGGTTTCATTTTGACACACACATCTAATCTAATATTCTCTCCTTCTTTCTCTCTCTAGAAACCTTTCTTCCATCCCTTTCTCTCTCTAGTTTCTTCATTGATTTGTTAAGTGTTTAGATAAAACATGTATTCTACAAATGTGTTAATGTAATTGTAATTTTTTGTAGGTTTTAAGCAAATTACAAATTTCAAAAATTATACAAAATTTTCAAAAAATACGAATATTACTATGCAGGGCTGGCGACGCCGTCAGGATAAATCCTGACGATGTCTCCACCTACTGTAAAGATTTTTTTCTTTTCTTAAAAAATTTCTGCACGCAAGTCCCTTTAGTATTTCCTGCAAAAATTTACTGCAAAAACCACATAATTTATTAACATAATCATATGTCTCAAACAAACACATAAGACGCGATTTAATCTAAATTATTTATTTAAAATGTTTGAAATGATTCTTATAAACCGGATATTCTCCCTACACTTATTATGCAAAATACCTTTGATTGAGATTAAGACGAAGTTAAAAATAAAACAAAGCATGATTACAAAATTATTTTTAAACATTTAAGATAAACAATAAAGAATTAAAAACACGCGACACACCTAAAATGCAAGAAATTAAAAGATTGGGTTGCCTCCTAATAAGCGCTTTTGTTTACTAGAGTCTTTTAGCTAGACTCGAAGTCCTTTTTCTAGGAATGATGGAAATAATCCAAGTTGAGGATATCACTTGGATTCTCTTTTGGGGATAGTTTCCTAGTTGTCAAGATTGACTGGAATGCCTTATCAAACTTTTCTCCATCGGGTCCAATTAATTCAATCCTAGTGTGCCACACACCATCTCCTTCCTTTGGTGGCCTATCCCAATCCAACTTATTGTCTATTACCTCTTCTGACTCCTATACGTTTCTTTTCAAGTTTATAGGTATGGTCCCTAGGAATTCAACCATTTTCCTAAACACTAAGATATCTTTAAAAGGGTTGACCTCGAAATCTTTAGCAATTTCCCACTCCCCGGGTAAATGGTTGTCCTGAAAGTCTCTTTTTGCAAAGTAAGGGGGTCGGGTACCTATACCATCTTCACTAGTTCTTGGTTTATAAGATTCGCGCTTACCTATAGTGGTCTAATAAGGCATATTTTCCTCTCTAAAGTCTAGTTTTCTTACACCAAATATTGATCTAATAAGTCCTTCTCCTACCACTATTTTGGCTTTTTTACAATCTATCACGACATTAGCAGTTGCTAAAAATCCTCTTCCTACGAGTAATGGGCAAGTAGGTTCTCTTTCCATGTCTACTACGTGAAAATCCTCAAAAAGTCTTAACTTTTAACGTGTACCTCTACATTTTTCACGATTCATACGGGATGTGACTTAGTTCCATGCGCTAATCGTAGGACATCTTCAGTCTCTTCTAACAATCCTATTTTAAGCTTTTTGAAGAGATTCAATGGGATTAAATTCATACATAAACCTAAATCGCCTAAGGTATCAAAAGGCTTGGAGTCTCCTAGTTTACAAGGTAAGATGAATAATTCATGATCCTTTATTTTCTTCGGTGCTATACTTTGAATGAATTCGTATCCGTTTCTGCCTAGTTCTAAACTCACTATATATTTATCTAATAGGGTGTCCGTATTTGGAATATGAGCTAAACTTTCAAGAACCGGTAAGTTAAGATGCAAATTTGCAAATTCATCTTCGAGAGATTTTTCAGGTTCTTTTGGTTTTGGTGTTTCAATCTTATTGACTGTTAAAGTGTTGAATTGTAGTTGGTCTTTTTGAATGTTGGTAGTAGATTTGAAACACGTTTAGACATCATTGACCGATTTAAAAGAATTGGAGGAACTTTGAGGATCATCCGTTGGGTAAGAACGAGCAGACAAGGTTAAATTAGGGTTCAACTTTGGGTTCTTTATCGTGTCGCTCGGGAGTGCTCCTTTCATTCGGTCATTAAATGCCTTCAATAAAGTGTCTAGTTTGTTGGTAATCTCGCTTTGATGTTGTTTGAAATCGGCTTTAAACCTAGTTATCTTAGCGTCTTGAGATGCCATGAAGTTAGACACCAACCCTTCAAGATTTGTTTGATTAAAATTTTAAGGATTGTTGTTGAAGGATCAGTTCGTGAATAAACCGTTTGATTGAAGACGATTAGGTAGATTTGAAAAATTGTTTTGAGTGAGGTTGCCTCCACATAAGGTTTGGGTGACTTTTCTATGACGGATTATAGGTGTCACCAAGGTTATTTTGCTCGGGCTTGAAAGTGTACCACTTACTTCTGCTTCATCGGTACGCGAGGATGCATATTCAATAAAAGCTTGCTCAGGGTTTTCCATGCAAATTTAAGTGTCGTGAGGACCACTACAAATCTCGCATGAAGAAGCGATTTTGTTCACTTAAATGGGTTGGTTAGCAGCAAGATGAGCTTCCATCAAGCATTGGACTTAATTTTTGAGCTCAATGAGACGACGATCGGATGTACTCGGGACATCTTGAGGCATCGAGACCGCATTGACCGGTTTAGCGAAATCTCTTGGGTCATTCCAACTTTCGTTGTCATAGAGGGCGAGCTCCTCTAATAATGCCCAAGATTCTTTGTCGTTTTTATCACGTAACTTTTCACCGGCCGCTTGATCGATGGTTCGTCTTGTGATGGGATTGACATGGTCATAAAAGATTTGGATTTGGAGCCAAAGATCTATACCATGATAAAAGTGAAGTGTTTACTTAATCATGCATGGTCCTTACTATGTTTCTCCTAACTCTATTGCCTTGTCACACTTATGATGTATGTGTAAGTATTTTTGAGAAGCATGATGAATTACACGAAAACGTCATCTACGTGATACCTTGCTAGGAAAACGTACAAGTAAGGTAGTATGAAGGCTATTACAAGGCCCCAAGGGAGATAGACGCGCATTAAAATACTTAAGGGGATCATCCATAGATAGGTAAGGTAGTATGAAGACTATTACCATTGGAATCCTTTCTACACAATCATGCCGCTCTAGATCTTTGATACACTTAAGTAACTAGGGTTCTAGAGTCTAAACATGCACACACATCAATCAAGAAGCAATATTATTAGGATCTACATACCAATTCACATGAAATCATAAGCAAACATTAATGAGATATAGCTTAGTATGTTAAAGATAAGCAAAGCATAATAACCAATCAAACAATAAGACACATTGAAAGATTAAAGGATAAAAGAACTTCACTATATTGAAACAAGCAAGTAGGGAAAGTACATAAGGGTTGGGAAACCTAAAATACTCCCAAAGTCAGCTACAAGTCGTTCTCTACCAAACTCCACTCCTAATTATGCAATATAAAACTCTAAATTCGAGTTTGTATTTTATAATAAAAGGATCGGTGACGTGCGTCGCATAAACCCTTGATATGCCTGAGATTATGTGTTTTAATCACATATCAATTTGCCTTATTAAAATGAGCTTAAATGACCAAAAATACATAAAAAATACATTGTATATGTGTATTTTATGATTTGTATTATGTAGGTATCAGATATATCAAAAAGGACAAAAACAAAGCCAAAACAGACAAAACCGAGCACTGGATTGGAAGAGCTTGAGGAAATCAAAACCGAAGGCATATACATCTTTAAATGGGCTAACCCGTACCCATTTAATGGGCCGGGTCAGTCCATTAAGATTTATACTAATATAAAAACCTTTGCCTAAATCCTTAATAAACCAAATCTATTTATTAAATCCAATCCACAAATCCTTAATCTAATCCAGGCCCAAATCTATTTCCCTGGGTCCAAAGTCAAAATGTTATAAACGTTGGTCAAATTTACTATTCATCATCCCTTTTCCCTCTTCGTTTTACAACAACAACACACGCAGGGTCAAACCAATTCACCCACACGCATCTCCTTCTAGAAGACCTGACACTCCTGACACGTTTGCATCACCTAAAGCCATGCTGGCAATACTAAAAACTATGATTGGTTGTTGAGACGTGTAGAGATCCAAGGGCTCAAATGGGAGGATTTGGAATCAAGGGCTGAGATGGGATGATATAGGACGCTCCTAAGGACCTAGAACCTTCCTCTTTTTGCTATAAATAGAGCTCAATTTCACACAGAGAAATCATCTAGTTTTTAGTAGTTTTTTAGTAGCTTATTTTATGTAATTTTAGCTTAATGTCTTTTTAATGTAATTTCCTTTCAACAGCTTGTAATCTCTTTTAAAATTAATAAAATTTAGTTTCATTTATAATTGTGTTTTTAATTGTGTTTTTACTATTAAGAAATTGGTTTAAATGTGTTTTGAATTTACTTAAATAAGCTCATTACCTTCTAAGCATATTGCTTATTCAGCTAAGCCTCCTAAAAGCTTAGCTGAATAAGTCATTTCACTCTTAGTTTCAAAAAGGGCATAATACGCTATTTTGGATGATAAGCCAGACATGGATGGCTATGGGTTTCAACCAGCTATCTCGATAGAGGCAGGAGCTTGTAGACAAGCCATAAGATGCACTTTATCCAAGTTTAGAGCAAAGACAAAGGTACATTACTTTTTCTATTATAGCTTATTTTCTACATTAAAACTTATAGCTTTTGCTTATTTGTGCTTATTCTCTGCTTAAGTGTGCTTATTTTATCTTAATTTAGCTTAATGTGTTTAGTTTATAGCTTATAATAGTTTAGTTTAAGTTTTCTTAGAAACTGTCCCTATTTGAGTTAATATAGCTTATTAGTTTAGCTTATTAGAAAGTGCTTATTTTTCTAAAATATTTGCTTAATAATCTCTTATATGCTTAGTTCAATATATGTTTTAGCAAATTATAGCCTTGCAAGATCTGTTTTAAGCCTAAATATTGAATTATGAGTTTTAAAGGGGTGTTTGACATAAGCAGTCTTAACATAAGTTAAGACTGCTAAGGTTAATCTTAGGAATTAAGATGGTTCTAATAAGCTTTAATTGAGTCTTAGGATTAGTTTTCTCAAGCTAGAATAAGATTGATTAAGATTTAGGAGTCTGTGCTAGCATATGTTCAAGTCTGTTAGTTCAAATGTGGTACCAAACTGCTTATTTGTGAATTTATTCTTGAGGTATGGTTTTTGTGATAAATGTGAGGTCTATGAGCATCATTGTCATGTGTTTTTAAAGTAATTTTGCTTGGTAAAGCCCTTTGAGTTCTTTTGTTAAAAAACATTTAAGCATTTTGAAGTTTTTAAGCTTGTTCTTAGAGTCTTATAGTGCAGATCATTTATGATCATATCTTAGCTTATTTTAGGTCAAATTCAGTTTTATTGAGCTTATTGAAGTATTAGGATAATCTGTTTTGAGGATCTAGTTTTTCAAAAGTAGTTTTAAGTCTTGAATTTTAGCTTTGATTTCAAAAATCTAAAAAAACCAAAAATAGAGTATTGTCTGTCATTTTCACTTTACTTTTTCTAGCTTATTTCTTTATCTAGTTAGCTTATTTTAGCTTATTTAAGTCATTTAAGTTTAGTACTTAATTTGTTTTTTAGCTTTTAGCTTTTGCTTATTGCTTAATAGTCCTTAATTCTTAGCTTAAAAAGTAGAAAAAGCCTTTTAAGTTCCTTTTGTGTCAAACTGGCTTTAATGGCATTTGATTAATTTTTAGCTTGAATAGATTTGCATTTTAGCTTGTATGAAGCTTAGGTTGTATTTGATAATCCAAGACAACTATGGTAGAACTTATTATGAAAAACAAAGACTATGCGGAATCTAGTCAATGATACTAAGAAGAATTATTTATAAAACAGTAACACAAAATTAATAACATAGACATATTACCAAACTTCCAGCCTCAATATGAAACGAACACTCTTAATAGTGTTAGGGTTTACAAAACCTTGAACTAACGAATATCAAAGATGTACATCTAAATTATGCCCTAGGACCCCCTTATTAAAAACACCAAGGAGTCCTAACAAGGCTTACAATACTTTCCCAACTTATCAAGATCATTCTATAAACACACGAAATCTATTACAAATAAGTTATACATAGCTTCTTTATAAATAACTAATACTTATCTTCATAAGTATTCTTGTTCTCCAACCAATCTTTGATCTCATCTTTGTCAGCATATTCCTTCCAGCAGTAGTAATCACTCAACAGTTGTAACTGAGCACAAGCAACATTAACTACTTAGAAATTTATTCTAGCAGTACTAACATATACTAGCAGTACTAACTTTTATACTAGTAGTAGTAACTACTTAGTATATTTTCAGTCTTCATCTCTGAGCAGTCTTAGCTTCTACTACCAGCAATAACTTTATACTAACAGTACTAATTATACTAACAGTAGAAACTAGCAGTAGTAACTTTAATACTACCAGTACTAACTACTTAGCATAATTTTTTATTAAGTTTAATGCTTACAACACTAATATATACCTGAGAAATAGTAACTCTAAGAATCATCTTGAAGTCTTTTAAACCTAATAATCCTCCCCTAAACTTGATGTTCATTTTCTAAATCTGCAAGTTTCATTAAAAGTCTTCACCATCACCAAGAGGAAGGCATTCAAACAACATTCTTGACCCCTTTCCCTGCATTGACATGACTTGAGTAGTTGATAACACATCTCATTCCAATGATCAGCTTGAAGCTTCTTGTTCAGCATGTTTGAGATTGTTATTGGTGTAAGGGGATATCGTTTCTCAACTAACATAAAGATATGTAGATTTCTAAACCTTACAAAGTGCACTCCACAATTATCAATACAGCTTCAAACCTTACCTTTGTACCCTTATAGATTTCTCCATACATCACTCTTAATTCAGGTTCAAACATTACTTTCAAATCTCCCCATAACACTCTTTCATATTCATCAACTAGCCTGTTTATTCCATGCTTTTCTTTGACCAACTTCCAGAGAGTTTCTAAGTCTTCTCTGTGAATACTCTGAAGCATCCTAATCATTAATGAATATCTTTTTGAACTTCCATTAGCTCTTACAAAGTGATAGAATCCCTTTTGTCCTCGTTAAACAATCATACAATTCACAATCATTGGAGTTTTTGTGGCTAGAGGTGAGTATCCATCAATTGCTAATTCCTTCTTCATCTTGAACTATTCTCCATATGCTTTTTCATTTCTTCCCCTCCGATCATCATCTTATTCAGCTTCTACATGCTCATCTTATACTTCTGCTTCTTATGTCTTATCATGACTCAAGTTCATCCTCTGCTCTTTTAGAACTTCCTCGAATCTTGTCTCACTAAACCTTCACTACTCTGAATTCATTTCCACATAATTATTTACTGTTTCATCTCCTTATATCAACAACTTCTGAATTTCATCATAGGCTTTTTGCTCTTCAACTGACTATGTTGACTCCAGCTAATTTTTTTCAAATAGGCTGACGTTTGATTTCTATTTTGGTGTGGTAGGTTGGCTTTTCTTCTTTATCTCTATATCTCTAATCTTTTGCAAAGTGTTTCTTTCTTCTGTTCATGACTTGTACAAACAAATCTAGATCTTTCTTCAATGGTTATCTACTCCCGTTCTTCTGCTTGTAGCCCTCTGAGCTAATTCAAAGTCACCTCCATCATATACTGTGTGTTATCCCATGATTCAAATCAAAACAATATGGCTTCGTACTTACCCTTTGCCTTGCAAGCCTCTCTTCATCTATAAGTTTTAGCTATGCAAATCAATCTTCAAGATTTCTAAAGCCATTTTTACTCATCAATACAAACTTGAATCTTTCTCTTTAAAATAGGCACTTCAGGCTCATCATTTTTTCTTTGCCTTTGTCTTTTACTTGTGGAAGTTGTGTATATGGAAGAAAGAAAAGAGCTTTTAGATGCCAATACTTGTTCTTCCTGATCAAGAAATATCATTCCCTTAGCCATGTCTAACAGATGTAACTATGTGTAGCAGCAGTTGTAACAGGCTTGAGGGTTTTTGCAGTTTTGATTTCAAATCAAGAGTTTTGAGCAAGAGTCAATTTCATCTGAATTTCAACACTGTCACTTGGCAGTAAGTTAACTACTTCAACAACAACATCTTAAATTTGACTTTGTAGTTGTAGCAACACTAACTACAGGCTCTTCAACCACCTTTTCAAACTTAATTTCATGCTTTTCCAACACACATGTATCAAACATCAGGTTGTCATCATTCATCTCTTGAGTCTCATTCACCAAAGTCACTTCTGCATCAGCATCAAGATCTTCAATTTTCCTCCCCTGTTTGGATGCATCCTCCTGAGCACCCAAACTGGCATCATTAGAGGATTCTACCATGCTAGTTGAACCAACCTTCCTAACCTTCTTAGCCCTGAAGGTCTTGACTTCCTTTTCTTTTCCAACTGCTTGACTCTCTTCTTTAAACTCGTAATCTCCTTTGCTTGAGCAGTCTTGGCTTTATCCAAATCAAGGACTTTCTCTTGTAGGCTGGTACATAAATGTCATACAATCAGAAATCATACCCTCCACACCACTTTGAGGTGGATCATAGGAAGGGGTAGATACATGAGCCTCATCAGTGACAGGCTCTGTAGGACCATTGTCTTTCCTTTGTTTCCTCCTTGACTTACTCTTTTTTGGATTTGATGATGATGGTTGAGAAATATAGGTATGGAATGGGTATCATAGGAGAACTGAATCTGCACCATGTCCCCTTTATAGCTTGAACATCATAGTTGGAAGAATAGTGATGAACTCTTCCAAAAAACCCCTGTGCAATGGTCTCACTTCATGTAAGGCAACAACCTTCTTGGTGGTGAGGAAGGTGTAACATAAACCCCTTTATGTCTGGTCATCCCCTCAACTTGTTTGTCCAAGAAGACTTGCATAAACCTTGGGTACATGAGAAATTTAACCCCACCCTCCAAGTGCTTCACCAAATTGTCAAAAATGTACTTGGAAAAGTTGAATGTTTGGTTTGTGGCAAGACATATGATAGCAAATGCCATAGTGCTACTAAATTCATTCCAGGCTGTAGTCTTAGCACTGGTATGGATAAGAAATTTCCATTGGGATGAAAAATAAGCTTTATAGAAAGTAAGCTTTTGAGTAAGATGTTCATACCCCATTCTTTCCAGTTCTGCAAAAATTGAAGCAGTGGGTAGACAATCTATTCCTTCAGCATCATCCAGCTTAAGATCACTCCTTATACTAGTCTCAGTGATGATTACCTTCTTCTTGTCTACTAGGGCTTGTATTTGTCGTTCCCCATTAACGATTTTAGCCTTGGCAGATGCCCAGAACTGTTCAATACAGGTAGTATAAATGGTTGAATTAATTGTTAACGCATATTGGACATAACTCGCATTCAGGAAATCAATAATCTACTCAAACCCACTACATATTCATTCGGGTTTCTTCTCCAAAACGCAAAAACCAAATTGTAAGTTTCAGCAAACTTTGTGGGGTCGACATTGGATGGGTTTTTTGATATTAAATGAATAAAATTAAGTTAGGTTTTTATGATTAGATGTAATAAGTCAATGTATAAAAATGATCGAATGAGTAATTGAGACTCTTAATCGAAGTATTTATGAAATCACCCTGAATAACATTAACTTGAACTGGCAGCATTAAGTTAAGCCTAACAGTATTAACTAACCCATCAGTAGTAAGTTATGCCTGGCAACATTAACTTATGCCTAAACAGCAGAAGTTAGGCCCTACAGCGCTAAACTAATATGGACAATAGTCAAATCAAGCCTAACAGACATTAACTTAATCTTATCAGCATTAAGTTTGAAGGCTGAGCAACATAGACTTAACAACACCAGCATTAACCCTAATTTCTTTCCAAAAAGCATTTCCATCATCAATTGTGATTCTCACAAGCTCTCTTTCTGTTTTTAATCTCACTATATCTCTCATTTCTTTTTCTCTCCAATTTACTCTTTCTGTTTTTATCACACAACTCTCTTTATGTTTTTTAGCTCACTATATCTCTTTTTTTCTCACTAATTCAGACAATTTTGTACAATGTTCCATCAATTCCATTAGTTTCATGCTGTCCTCCCCACTTCCAAGTGTGTTAACTCTTGAGAGAGGTGGATCATTAGACTATTTAGATGTAGCCTTAAACCTAATTTGAGCTTTTGCACCCCCTAAATTATGGTACCTTGCACCTTGGGAAACCACTACCAGAACCAGTTCATAAGGAAAAGATTCAATAAGTGTTGCCAGGTTGGTACCTATTAATGTTACCACTGTCCTGCTCTGCTACTAAGCTAGAAGCAGTAGTGGCAGCCCTTTCCATTCTGTCTTCCTACTCCTTATAGACAGTCTCATCTGCAACAAGGTGAATAGTTCTACTAGACTGAGATATCTCAGTGGTCCTTTTTGGCTTTTGCTAGGTTTTTTAAGTATTAGTTATAGGGGTTAAGAATGTGTATAACAGTGATAGTTCAAGATTAATATGATACAGATGTGAATGTGTGTTGAGGATCAGTGGGTTGTCTTGACCCTTCACCCACTTCTGCTTAATGATACATTCCCTTTCATCCAATCTTAATTAACCTCCCCTCAAACAATACATCAAGAGATTAAGTAAACCAATGCATAGACATCAGAAAGTTAATACCTATGCTAACATCAAAAGCCTTTGTGAGAATATCTGTAACATTGTGGTCTGTGTGAATCTTATCACTTGAACGATACTTCTTCTCAAAAAGAATCTCTAATGAAATGATTGCCTTATATTAATGTGCTTGTTTTTTAGAATGAAACACTGATTCTTCACAATACAAATGTGGTGCATTTTAATAGTCAATGTGAAATCTTGGTGTTCATGAAGTTAGAACCCATAATCAAGCATTTGATTTTGGATCCATAACACCTGCCCACCGAGAAATTAAGGCAGCAACAACCATACTCTCTTCAGTAGTAGAATTGGCAACTATAGTATGCTTCTTACATTGCCATGAAATTAACCTTTTGCTAAGAAATTGACAACCTCTTGTTGTGGATTTCCTGTCAAGGCTAGCTCTAGCATAATAACTATTAGAGAAAGATTCCAAGTCAAATGGTTAATCCATAGGATACCAAAGGCCCAATTTAGGTTGACCTTTCAAGTATCTAAAGATCCTCTTCACAGCATAAAGATGTGAAACTTTAGGAGTAACTTGGAACCTTACATAAGCACAAACAACAAACATTATATCAGGCCTAGAAGCTGTTAAGTACATCAATGATTCAATCAATGATCTGTATAAATGAACATCTACATCCTCAGCTTATTCATCCTTGAGCAATGCCTTGTTAGTCTCAATTAGAGTGCTTGATGTCTTTATTGTGACAAAATCAAACTTCTTCAATATATCAGCCACATACTTGTCTTGGCTGATGAAGATTCCATATCACCTTAGTTCTTCTTGATAAACAAAGTTTTATCAATGATCCCTCTTCTAGACCATATAAATCTTTTTATACCTTATAAACTTTGTCATGGAACTGTGGATCTTAAAAACCAGGATGTTGGCGCACATACACCTCCTCTTCAATAGTACTATATAAAAAGGCACTCTTCACATCCATCTGGTACACAATAAACCCCATAAATGATGCATAGGCCAAAAAT
>BQNB010111723.1:0-17218 GCA_026074375.1 Tanacetum coccineum | reverse complement strand
TGAGAATATTATATTTTGGTATTTTTACCAATTTTTGTATTTTATTTCTTGTTTATGGACAAATTTTTTTTATAAAATTGGTTTTTTTTTGTTTATATGATATGTACTAGTAAAAAGAAAAGAAAAATATTTTTGTGTTTTTTATATTTTTGTAGAAGAAAAATATTCACAGATATAAATATAAATTGTCAATACGTAGCGATATTCTTTCTCAACCTCCCCGGCAGCGGCGCCAAAAATTGATTACGCGCGAACTCACCCCTTAAAACCTATCTATATATGACATAAATACACCAAGGGACGAAATCACGCGAGATCAAGAAAACCGGAAGCAGTATAGAGTGTTCCCGGGTCGTTATGTCCCAACGAGGCTAGAAATGGATTATCGAAGAACGATTGATGATTGGTGTTTGAATGTAACAAGGAATGTTTGTGAATTAATACTGAAAGCAAATGCACATAAAAATTAAACAAGAACATAAACTAGAATAAGTATAAAAGCTAGAAATAGCAAAAACACTTAAAACTTTTACACTAAGGCACAAATAAGCTCAAATAAACTCAAGACAAGTTAAATAAGCTAAACTAACTCTAAATAAGCAAATACAAAAAGCATTTTAGCTAAATTAAACAAGATAAACACAACAGTACTAACAACAGTACTAACAGGTTTAACTACCAGTACTAACTTGGAGTTAGTACTGCTAGGCTAAAGTTAGTACTGTTAGCTTAAGGTTAGTACTGCTAGGCTAACAAAACACAAAGAAACAATAAATAAGCAAACAAGCTAAAACAGAAGTTCACCTAACCTTAAAAAGCACTTAGTAATAAGAATAAGCAACTAGAATGAACTAATTATGATAAATGAGCTAGAAAACTAAAACTGATAAACTATTGAGAATACTTTAAAAAGGAAAATAAGCTTAAATAAACAAACAGCGAAGGAAAATGGTTTAATCTACTCTATAAAGCTAAGGAAATCTTAAATAAGCTGAAATAATAAGCTGATAAGCTAAGTTGAACAACCAGTACTAACAGTTAAGACTAACAGTACTAACTTGGAGTCAGTACTGGTAGTGTTAAGTTAGTGCTGTTCCAAAAAGTGAACTACCAGTACTAACTACAGGTTAGTACTGCTAGTTGAAAATACTCTTGAAAGTTTTCAAGAATCATTTTTCTTTTTATATTAATTAAAAACAGATTATCAAGTAATAAATTAAAACACTTATAAGCAACTTTCAATCAAGAATAAGCACTTAAATAAGCTGAAATGGCCTAGCAGTGTTAACTTATAACTAGCAGTTTTAACAAATAAACTAACAGTACTAAGTAAGAAAGTAATACAAAACACTTTTCAACTAGCAAATAAGCAAAATAAGCACTAAAACAGTTCTGCAGAAAATAAGAACAATAAGAAAAAGAAAAACTTACAACACCCTTGCTCAAAACAGGGTCAAACAATGAATCTACAAGCTCTAGCTTGCTGGTTATCAATCCATAACATATAGCTGAGGTATAATTTGAGTGTGATTGGTGTGATATTCTCTTTACTACTTAAAACTTATAAGTTCACTTAGTTAAAACAGTTTGTAAAAACCACACTGTATTGTGGCTTGTGAACATAAAACATAATCAATTCAGATTACATAACACTTGGGGATTGTTAAGTGACTTTAAAAAAACTCATAATTTGCATTAAAACTTGATATGTTACATAGCTGAAAGTAAAAGTGTAAAATGGACTGAAAATAGCTTAAGTTAAATTAAAAACTAAAAACTACTAGATAGATGTGATATGTCTCAAAGGCTTACAAGAAGCTCTATATATAGCCGAAGTATTGGACTTGCATCTTGTGCTTCTTTGGAGAGATAAAACCAAGTGTGCTAGTTGTGTGAGGAGAATCTAGAGCAAATCCCAGCCTTTGATTTCTTTTGAGCTTCTTTGGAGACAATCTCAGCCATCGAAGTGCTTTGGGAATGGAGAGGGATTGCCAACATGGACTTTATAAAGCTGGGGGGGGGGGAAATAGGGTGGATGAAATGATTTGGTAGGATGTTGAGTGATTTTGCAGGAGAAGTATGGGAGCAAAACAGGGTGCGGGCTGGTTTTGGTATTGGCGGGAGAAAAGTTATACAAGTTGGGCTGTGACAGAGAGAGGTTGAAGATGATTAAGGGAATGTTTGGCTTTTGTACAAGAAAAGCCCCTCCACATCTTTCTTCTTTTCATTTCCTTTTTCCCCTTTCTTTCTTTTATAAATGACACATCCATTACGTGTGCCTCAAGTTCGGCTACACGATTGTACAACTCCTGAGCTTGTTCTTCCTGCTGGGCTTCCATCTTATCCTTAAAATCACGAAAAGAGGAACAAAGAATAGAAACCTGCAAAAATAAGGAGTAAACAAAAAGAGAAGACAGATGCGGAATGAAGAATAGAAACCCTGTAAAAAACATACCTCAGAGACAAGTCCATCTTTCTCGGAGGACAAGGAAGAAATCAAGTTCTTGGCTTCATCACAAGCAGCTTGAGAGTCATCAAGGGAGGACTTGAGGTGCGAAGCACGGGAATCAAGAAGGGAGATGACAGTGTCCTTCTGTGAAACGTCACTCTTAAGAGCCGACACCTCCGCACTCAAAGAAGATTTCTCCGCAGCCAAAACAGACACCTGATCACGGAGACGAAGGACCTCCGCGGCCTCCGTCTCCTTCTCTTTCAACAAAGATTTCAACCTGGCAATCTCAGCATCTTTTTCACTAAGAAGCACACCCCGTGCATCATACTTACCTCGAAGCTTCTCTTTAAGTTCCAGCTCATGTTCAGCACGGGACCTCACCTCCGACCCAAGACATATCTGTCGCGCCGCTCCCACATTAAACTCCGCAAACAATTGATCATAATCCATATTGCGGAGTGTGGAGAAAAAGCCGGGGGGAGCGACGCGATCAACCAACGTTCGACAAGAAAAGCCGTCATCTAGCAGAGAGTCGTTGGTTATGTTCCAGCGAGGAATATACCAACGCTTGGCATCTTCAGAGTTCAAGACGGCCGTCTCATAGAACGAGTCAGTCGACTCCTCCGATGTCTCCGGCTGGGAAGACCCGCCCACGCCCGACGTGGGTAAAACAAGCGTCTTGCCCCGGCTAGAAGTCACAGTATCAGCAGCAGTGTACACGGGGGCATCCGCAGCACAGGAACTAGCAAAAAAGAATAATGTTAAGTACAGGTACAGAAAAAATCAAAGAAAAATGGCAAGCATGAATATACCTCGGCACGGTAACATGGGTGGGGATGTCCGTTGGAGAAGAAGCCCCTAATGCAAGGGAGCCTTCCGGGAGGGACTGCCTCAGACTAGCAAGCGACTTCCCACCCGTCCCAGAAGCTAGGCTAGGATGATCTGTCCTCAATCTTTTAGCAG
Organism: Tanacetum coccineum; assembly: GCA_026074375.1. Classification (NCBI taxonomy): domain Eukaryota; kingdom Viridiplantae; phylum Streptophyta; class Magnoliopsida; order Asterales; family Asteraceae; genus Tanacetum; species Tanacetum coccineum. The sequence continues at coordinate 13,803 of BQNB010111723.1, read as the reverse complement.
GAAGAGGGTCGCTTCGCTTCAACAACTTCTTTCTCTTGGCCTTCTCCGGCTGCCTCTGAGCAACATCTTTCTCAGCCACAGTCACATCACATTCCGGGTCTGTTGGATTCAAGAAAGCACCCTCCGGAATGACGTTCTCTTCAGCAACATTTCCTTCCGCAGACGAAACAGAAACCTCAGCACCAGCGCCAGAACCACTACCGCTCGCTTGATGTGCCGCTGCAGGAGCATTTAGGGAAACGAAGCAATGTTTTATACTATCAAACAACGTCACCTGCTCCTCCCCTTTTTGAACTTCTACCGCTTGTACCTTCCGAGGGTCAGCGGTCCTGATATAGTCAAGCAACCCCATATCTGCAAAATAAATACCAAAAGACTAAACACCTTACACAAAAAATATAAAAAAAAAATTCCCACAAAGGCCAAGTACTTTCACCCACCCGTTCTATCAGGCCCCTCAAAAGCTGGATAAGTGTTTTCACCGAACGGATAGTAAGGACTTAAACCCACAAGAGCTAAAAAGCATTCCGGATACCGCCGGAAGGGAGCTTTGTTAGAAGAAAGGACTTGAACAGCTTGTTCTTGACGAGCAGTAAGATGGGGAGCCGGATCCTTCTCCAGCACGCCCCTAGTATACAAAGGAACGGAGATAGGAAACACTCGGGAATCAACCCAGAAAAAATGGTCCGCCCAGTTCTTATTAGAATCCGGAGGCTTCGAGAGACAAGAAGGAGTCGATAGGGAACGTTTCGCAAACGAAATCAATCCGTCACTATACATACGCGTATAAAACGCACGAAAAACAGCCACCGACAGGCCAAGATCAAGTACGCGCGTTAAAACCTCGAAGTGAGATATACGAGCGGCACCAAAGGGGGATAGTTGAGAAATATGTATACGGAAATATTTGAGGACGGATACAAAAAACTTGGTAAGAGGAATCCTATAGCCACAGTAATCAAATAACCTAGTATAGACACCCACTTTACCCTCAGGAAATTGGGTGATAGTCCTATCCCGCCCCGGTGCGGTAGGATGAACTTCATCGGGAATATAATAACTATTGCAAAAGCTCTCTACCATTTCTCGGGTCATAATAGAATGTTTATTAGCCATTTTGAAGAAAAACCAAGATAAATGCTAACCTGAATCTCGAAAAACTAAAAACGAGGATTGTGACGCACGAGGAGTAAGAGGTAAAAGCTAAGAAATTAACAATGGAGGTGGAAAGATTTCGAGAAGAGAAAAAACAGTAAAAACAAGGGGTATTTATACCTTGGGATAGTTACTCCTACCGATACTTGGATGACGCCACGTGTGTACCACTTGCCTAATCGACGATAGAAAAGCGCATGGAAACTGGTGAAAAGCTGTCACAAGTCAGAAGGTAAAAGGACAGCAACGCTCCACGTAATTGAAGCGTCACCAACTCAGAAGACGTACAGCACAAAAACAGATAACTCAAGGAGGAAATAAAGTAGAAGTCTAGCATTGATCACCGCACGCAGGAAATAACCCACGGGCAATATCATTCTAGACTGGGGGGACTTGATGACGTATAATGGGTATACCAAGCCTCTGGGCTTGGGCCACATTATCACTTGGGCTTTTTGGCTAAACCTATCAATAACAGGCCATGGTAAAGCCCAATCTCGCGTGGGCTTCGGCCCCGAACCTAGCGATCCGTCCGCGGATCCACTTGTAGACGATCCGTCCGCGGATCCACCTATAAGACGATCCGTCCGCAGAACATCTGCGTCCGTTCAACACGATTGTCGCGGACCCTTGCCCGACAAGGGACCCACTCCGGCCACTACTAAAGTAACCGAAATACTAGGAAACCCTAGTACTAGACACCTATAAATAGGGGTCACAATACATCCCAAAAGGTACACAATTATTCTTATTCTCTCTGACATATACTCTGACAATATGAATACTTACTCTCACACCGGAGTCTAATCGTGGGGTCCGTCCCCACGGTAAGGCTAACGGTTTACTTTTAATTGTGCAGAAAATCATCACTTCTCTTGCTCTAGTACAAGATCCAGCATCCAAGTCACTTGAAGGCCCGACCCGACAAGAGACTTGAGACACTCTACCAAGCCCAACACGAATTTTGTACTAACAACGAGCAAACCCAATGATGCATAGTCTTGCAAGTTAGAGTGCAAGGTGCAATTATAACTATTATAGGTGTTATCACATCAGCTTGTACCATATAACACTTTTATAACATAAATATTTTCTTTAATAACATTTTTATAACATATCACAAAAAATATTCACTTCCAAAAAAACGGATAACGAATGTGAATCAAATTGCGATGACACCTGTAACACAAAAGGACGGTGCGGTTGAATAATTATAGGGGTGTCATGTGTGTCATTTTGTCACCCATAACATGATTTTCCTGTCACACCAGCTTTTTCTCTCCGACGACCTACAAGCGACCTTTTAGCCCCAGTAAGAGAATTTTTTTTTATTTAAATAGCCAAACGGCTATTTTTACTTTGCAAATGAATCGATCGTGCCTACGACCAACATCCTCATTTCTCCTTACTCGACCTACTCGCGACCATCAACCCACAATGAGGCGACCGAGTAAGAATGGGAGTCGACCACAAAGTTGACCGACCTATTGTGAGTGGCCTTACAATTAGCTTTTCATCCAACAAGTATTGAATATTGTAAAAATAGGTGGTTTGGAAGTCGTTATCAAACGGGATGTTAAGATATACAGTCGAGTTTTAGGAACTAGGATACCTCTATATGATTGTTTAACATATATTTGATAATCGAGTGTCAATTTGTCACCTAAAGTATATTTGCTTTCAAGAAAAGTAAACAGAAACACAAATAAACGATCCAGATTCCATAGCACAAAGATACTTTATCACTTTTTAAGACATCATTATTGGTTATTTATCAACTTTTGATACGGTTGTGTTTCAATTTTGTTTAAAGAGTTTTGCTACATCAGCAAAACTATCTACAAAGATGTGTTGTTTATGTGTGATTGATGTATTTTAATTCATTTTCTTTGATTAAGCCAATCACACATGGACAATACCTCTTTGTGAATGCTTTTTTTAATTGTTTTGTGAATGTAGCAAATCTCTTGTTTAAATCTGCAAAGATTCAACTACACGTGACATATAATATCGCCTTATCGGTTATTTATGAATTTTTATAAACCACGAATCGATTTAAATCTCCTTATACATAATATATTGTCTTTATGAATCATTATGCAAATTTATATTCATTGTTCATAACTAAAACCTATACATAATGAACAATAAATGCAAATGAGTTAAGCATAATAAAATTTGTATTGGTATAAAGATAGTGCTTAAGTAGATAAAGCGTATTTAGCTTTTACCCATCTTCCTATTTATAATTGTTCCAAGCTGTATTATTCTATAGGAGAGTAATGAAGAAGTTGATGGCTGTGACAATAATACTACCTAACCTACATGCATCTACTGTCTTAGTTGACAATCACATACCTACCATTGCTTTAAAGAAAATACAATGATCATGACACCAGATGGCTTTTAGTTTTTTTTTTTAGGGTGCGTTTGATTCGCAGTACGTTTTGAAAGAAATTGTAATCTGTTAAAAGAATTGTAATTTGAATAAATTGTAATTTGAATGAATTGTAATTTAAAGAATTAGAATATGCTGAAATTGTAATGTGTTGAAATTATAATTTATGTATTATGTCATTGTGTTTGGTTAAACCTCAACGTAACGTAATTCAAAAAAATTAAAAGAAACTTAATAATAATAATAATAATAATAATAAATATAAAAATAATATCAATATTATTAATAACTAAATAATAATAATAATTTATAAATAATAATATTAATAATAGTGAATAAATAATAATAAAAATAATCTATAAATAATATTAAATAAATAAATAATAAAAATAATCTATAAATAACATTAAATAAATAATAATAATAATAATAATAATAATAAATAATATAAATATAATATAATAATATAAATATAATGTAATTAATTTAATATATAATATAAATAATAATAACTAGTAATAAAGTGATGATAATATAAATAGTAATAATAATAATAATATAAATATAAAATATATAATATATAATAGTATAATTAATATATAATTAATAAATAATAATAAAATATTATTATTATTATTATTATTATATAAAATATATAATATTAATGATAAAAATATATAATATAAATATAAAATAAATATATTAATATATAATATATAATATAATTAATATATAATATAATATAAATAATATAAAATAATAATGTTTATTATTATTATTATTTTAATAATTTTATATAATAATAATAATAATAATAAATTTTTGCTAAAGAGGTAGGGCCCAGATAGTATCTCGGCTCCCTTCTAATTTATTGTAAATCTCTTGAGTTTCTTAATAAAATGATTTTTATAATAATAACAAGCAGGTTTACTCGCACGTTTCGCGCGTTGTTGCGGGCCATTGTTATTATTATTATTATTATTTTAATTTTGTGCAGGTTTATTTTTTCGGTCTCATGTTTAATAGTTTGTTTTTTTCTTATATGGCCTTATGTGTTGGGCCTCATGTTTAAAAGTTTCTTTTTTGGTTATATGTTTTTTTTTGTGCAGGTTTATTTTTTCGGTCTCATGTTTAATAGTGCGGGTTTATTTTTTCGGTATCATGTTTAATAATTTAGTTTTTTTTTTCATTATTATGAGTTTATGCTCCCGGCGCGTTGTTGCGGGGCGTAAAAAAATTTATACTTTTTTTTGTTTTTTTTTTTTTTTGCGAATTTTTTTTTGTCTCATGTTTAATAGTTTGTTTTTTTTATATGGGCTTATGTGTTGGGCCTCATGTTTAAAGCTTTGTTTTTTTTTTTGCTATATGTTTTTTTTTTTAAATGACACTGTTTAATGCAATTTAAAGTTGTACGCTTGTGACTATGTCGATTATTTTAAAGTTGAATCGGTACTTTTGTAATATATTTTTCCCCCTATTTTATGCCAAAAATTAAAATAAAAAAATTGGGCCGGCCCAAAGTGAGAGCTCAGGCCCAAAAAAATTTAAAAAAATTTAAAAAATGTATGTATTATAATAATAATAACAATAACAATAATAATAATAATAATAATAATAATAATAAATACTGATGATTTAAAGTATAAAATGTTAAATTACAACGTAATTCAAAACTTTTCATCCAACTTCCTATGTAATTTTGTTTTTTTTTTTTGCGAATTTTTTTTTGTCTCATGTTTAATAGTTATTTTTTTTATGGGATTATGTGTGGGCTCATGTTTAAAAGCTTTATTTTTCTTTTTGTATATGTTTTTTTTTTTTAAATGTACACTGTTTAATGCAATTTTAATGTTGTCGCTTGTGATTATGGTATATTAATATATAATATATAATATAATTAATATATAATATAATATAAATAATATAAAATAATAATGTTTATTATTATTATTATTTTAATAATTTTATATAATAATAATAATATATTTTTGCTAAAGAGATAAGGGCCTAGATGGTATCTCGGCTCCCTTCTAATTTATTGTAAATTTCTTGAGTTTCTTAATAAAATAATTTTTATAATAATAATAATAACAATAACAATAATAATAATAATAATAATAAATATTGATGATTTAAAGTATAAAATGCTGAATTACAACGTAATTCAAAACCTTTCATCCAACTTCCTGTGTAATATGAATTCCCTCCTTTGATGTAATTGTAATTCCTTTGATGTAATTGTAATGACTGAATTACAATTATAACGAAAACCAAACAGCCTACGTAATGTAATCTGCATTACAATTCCCTTCATTTTGCGAACCAAAATGTAAAGAGATTACAATTACATCCAATTACAACGAAAAAGGGCCTTAGATTCATACTTTTGACAAACAAATCATTCGAGAATTAGTAATGATCATTTGATTGATTGATTTGAAAAAATAATTGATGAGAATTTAAAAAGAGAAGAAACATAACACAATTGTACAAGTGATTTATACATTAGACATGTAACTTAGGTCTAAATAGCATTACTCATAGAATAATCATCTCACTTTAAAAAAAACATCATTAGTGGTTCGGTTTTAATGTCATTCAATCATTTTATAAGTACCTTTATTTACATAAGCTGAGATTGTATGTTGTTGGTTAACAGGTCCACATAAATTAAAAAATAAGAAACAAATAAAACAAAATCGATTCATAGCATTGAAGTTTGAATTTCATTACTGACGCGAAACCAAAACATAGCTTTAATGATCACAAGGTCAAAAACTAGATAGTATATTAAGAAAGGCATCTCAAAAAAAAAGTTCAAAAACATCTTTGGAACCGCAGATTACAAACTAGATTTGGCAATTGGCATGATGCATGATCAAGACTTAGGACCGTTGTAATGAAACAAACCGAAAAGCAGAGGGAGCATCCATCCTTAAGAACGAACAGGTGGGGGACCACCAGCACCACCTGGACGTGGGGCTTGACCAGGCTTAGGACCATCATCCTGAAACAAAGAGAAGCAGAAATTTATCAGCAAGTTAAACAAACAGAACAACATGTTTTAAGCCAGACTAATAATATAAAAAAGAGCAACTATTTAGAGTTTGACAAAAGGTTTACAATATCATGTGTAAACTTCCGACTTAGCCAGGTCTACTTAAACATTACAATTTAATATCTAAAAACCTTGAAATGAACATAAACATTGTTTAACCACGTGTTATCATATATAGTTACAGCTATAACTTCCATAGTGGCGTCAACTATACAGATTACAGTTATACATTCTTTAATACCTTTGTCAGCTATCCCAAAAAACCAACCATGACTTGCATTTGATATTGTAATAGTGAAACATTCAGAAAGCCAGAAACAAAGATGGATGAACCAGGAATGCAACTAAATTAAAAATACAGCTTTAGACGATGTGTAATCTGGTGATACAAGTCACAAACTCAGCCTTGTCTGCACCCAGTCAAGTCATTCAGATAATAATGAACTAACCGAGTCATAAAGTTTGTGATAATAATCTAAACAAAACCATATGGATTTTGTAGGAAATCAAACAGCAGGAAAACTATATAGATAACCAGCCTGGATAAGAGGTTCTACCATGCTAAACATAGATACAGAAACATATATCATGGTCCAATCACCCGTTATTTAAAGATGCTACACAAAACCTAAGGATATTGAAGTAATCAGATTATAATTTTGCATTTGGTTTGATGCTTGGTGTGACGTATTCAAAGAAGGTTGTCTTATTAATTGCAGACAAAGTACCTTTTCAACATCGACGATAGCAGTTAATCAAGAAATGTGCTCAATCAAAGTTGGTCATTCCAAAAAACCAACTTACCTACACAACCCAGAACCCTACCATATTTATAGCTAAATGTGGACAGATTATCATAAGATAACAGCAATGAGAGCACAAAAAAGTTACCCTGCTAATCTACATTCTAATACACATGTTCTACAGTAAACCTTAATCATATTAAGAGTTAATCTACAGTCAACCTACAACTGCCAGCAGCATGCAGTATTACACTACATAAAACTTGTAACTAGCAAAAAACATAGCTTAGAAAATCATACCCTTGGGCGTGTGAATCTCTTTGGTGGCTCACGGTTCCTCCTGTCAATTCGTGATCGAACCCTAACAACCTTGGAGTGAATTGCACAAGACACACAGTACTGCATCTTCACATACAACTTGGGAAGAGTGTACTCTACAACAATATATGAATTTGTCGTTAGCCTAATAAAAAATCTCAAATTTTATAAAATCTGTCTTATTTTTTAGAAGTCTTACGGTCAAATGCGCAAGCCTCTTGAACATCCCTAACAGCAGCTTGTTCAACAATGTTCCTCACGAGAAATCTCTTGATAGCCTTGTCCTGATGCAAGAAAAAATTAATTACTCAGATTCACAAGTTCCATTATAGGTGGTAAGGTAGTACTCCAACTTCTATGATTTAACTAATTATATCATAAAAAGATAAATAAATAATCAAACATTATGCATGCCTTAGATAAAACGAGACCCAAAATGCTTTTCAGCTTCACAGTATAAAATATATAGTTTAGGAATAAAATAACAGCACTTTGTTTCATGTTCTATTATCATAAGTGTACTTGTTTCGTCCCCCCGAATGCTACAAACTTTCAAATAAAAGTTTCAATATCATACTGTATGTTGCTGATCTATCGCCTAAATCCTAAAAAATATTATTTAATAGTGAAAAGAGAATATGATTATCACATCACATAATATATACATTCTCAAATCTAAAGAAAAAAAGAGATCTCTTTCCAATTTAGCTATTTTTGTGACATAAGCATTCCAAACAATGAGAAATGAAGTCCAGTATTCCAACATAAAAAGACATAATAAAATCCAATATTTTCAAAGATTTTATAAATTAAACCCTTAATGGACAATTTTATAACAATTCATAAATGAAAATTCTGCAAAAATAGAGATTTAAAAACTTCCTAAATGTTGTAATACTGAACATCTAATCCCAAAGTCTAATAATAGCCATGCGCATCAAAACATAAGTGTATCACAATCACATACAGTGGAAAACCATACTATTTTGTGCACGCTGTCATTTGCTACATTTATCTTCCTTTTAACCGATCAATATACCAACCATAATGAATTGCATCTTAGCACATAAAAAAAGGACGAAGTATACATAAAAGATCACTTTCACCTGAGATAGAATCCATACTTATGGAAATATCATATTATATAGATATATAAAGATACCTTGGGGCAGCACTTTCCGCAGTTTGAGCAACGAATGAACTTCACATGACCACGACCATGCTTGTTCCTTCCACCATTCCTTCGCTTAAACGTCTGCGAAAAAAAGTTTATTGATTATTATTCAATTTTCAACAGCACAACAAAAGAACAGATCCGGTAGTTAGTATTCAATATACAGGTAATTCAGAGGTAATTCAGAGATAATCGTTTTAACAAAATCCATCAAAACACTAAACAGATTCAACAATAACTATACAGTTTTCAAACAAATATATATCAATAAAAAAATGTGACATGTTAATTCAATAAAAACAGCATCATAACAGATCCAGTAATTCAGATATTACACAATTTTCAGCAGTATCAGGTCATTGTAAAATAACAAATATCAAAGACTATCAACTTCCTTTTCTAAAAATAGCCCAGCATAAATCGGAAAAAATTGATAAACCATATTCAGCATTATTTTTACATAATTTGGCAAAGTTGTCATGATAAAAAAACCGAAACAATATTATATCAAAACTAACTTATTCAGTAACTTATTATTCAAATTCCAACAGAACAAAGTCACGATATGAAATTCAGTTACTAATTCAATTTTTTTCTAACACGATAATCTCGTTGTAAATCGATAGAGTACTATAACAGATTCAGTAATTCAGTAACTATTGTACAACTTTAATCCAAAATCAGGTCACAATAACAGTAGCAACATTATAAGATATTAATTCGTTAATATAAGTATCGAAACAATGCTAAAACAGATTCAACATTCCTTTACATAATTTAGAAACTACGTCATGATAAACCGAAACAATAATACATCAAACTCACTAATTCAGTAACTTATTAAAAAAAATATGTTCGTCGTAAATCAAAACAATATTATTTAAACAAATTCAATTATTATTTGAACAACTTTTACAAATTACGCTTATCGTAAATCGAAACAATATTACATGGTACAAGATTAAGTTATTCAGTAGCTATTCAACTACTTTAATCAAAATCGTGCAACAATAACAGAATCAGTTCATCACCGTATATCGGAACAATATTATATAACAGATTCAGTTATAAAACATTTTCACCAAAATTAGTAACAGATTAAGTTATTCAGTAGCTAAACTACTATTTTCATCAAAATCATGTAACAATAACAGAATCAGTTCACCACGGAACAATATTATATAACAGATTCAGTTATAATGTTTCATTTTCATCAAATTATAACAAATTCAGTTATTCAGTTACTAACAAAGAATCAGGTCATGATTAACAAATTCAGTTATTATTGCAACAATTTTTTCCAACAAATTATACTCGTCGTAAATCGGAACAATATTAGTATAACAGATTCAGTTATAATTTAACAAACTCATTAGCTATTCATCAGTACCGTGTAACTATTTAACAATTTATATCACAATCAGTTCACAGCAATATTATATAACAGATTCAGTTATAACTTAACATTTTCATAAAATATTATAACAAACTCAGTTATTCAGTTACTAATAAACAACTAACATCATAAAATAGCGATGCTAACAGATTCAGTAATTAATACAACAGATTGAATAACTATTTTATTGATTACTGAATACTATTTTATACAAGTTAATAATTATTGTTATAAGGGAAGATTGAATGAAGAAGAAGATGATGATGATGACTAACCATTTTGCCAAAAGGTTTGTGATGTGCGTTTGGTTGATAAGATCTGCGCCGTCTTCTGTGTGTGGTGGGTGATCAACTCTAGGGTTTTTTTTTTCTTTTTGTAACCCTAGTGTATTGGGCTGAAATAATGAGGTAACTTTTTGTTTGGGCTTTTGTAGGGGTTTTCTTTTTGGATAGTGTTATACAGGCTACTAGGCCCACTACCAAGTTTTTTAAAAGCCAAAATTTTTAAAATCTATAGAAAAGATCCAATATAAGCTAGGGATGACAATTAGGGTTGCAATCAAGCCAAGCCGAGCTCGAGCTTGACAGGGCTTGAGTTCGGCTCGAAAATCACAAGTTAGTCTCAAGCTCGGCTCGATAGCTCGACAAGCCTTAATCATCAAAGCTTGAGCTCAGCTCGAGTAATATTCGAATAAGGCTCGAGCTCAGCTCGAAAAGCTCGAATTTATTCATAATATTGTATTCGATAGTGAAACTTATCAATAAGGTGAATAAAATAGATGATAGACTCAAGACTAAATAATTTATACAAAACATTTGAGCATTAAGGTTTAAATATCCTTTTACGGTAAATATTTAACTATTATACCAATATTTACATTAGCATTTATGTTGTTTATATAAATATGTATAACAAAAATATATGTGCCTAAAAGCTCGAAAAGCTTGATAAAAGCTCGAGCTCGAGCTATTGAAAGCTTGAGCTCGGCTCGTTGTGTGTTTCGAGCTTGTTTTTTAGACTCGGACTCGGGATTGAGCTCGATAAAAGCTCAGCTCGAGTTCGAGTTGCTTGATAAAAGCTTACTTAATTGCAGCCCTAATGACAACCGGTGAGAAAAAAACTCATAACTTGTAGGTATTTGCACTGTAATGGGTGGGAGACGTGTCGAAACAAATTTGTATCAAATCTTGTACTTGATACATACCAATTTGAATAAAATTCCTTCTTTTTATGACTAATCTAAGAAAAAAGTAAAGTTTAATTTCTTTTTCAAAAATATCTTTCCGGAGAGAAACAAAATCATTTTATGTTCTAAAAAATGATATTCTTAAAAATATAAAATGATTTTATATTTTTATATTTTTATGCTAGTACTAGTAGTGATAAAGCCACCAAATGCCTTCGACTCTTGAATCAATCAACACGAAAAACCCTTGTGGGTTGTTGGTTTCGGTCGAACAAACACAAACTGAAACCCTTGGGGTTTGGTTTGACCGATCGAGCAATAAAGGAGAGAATTTTAGGGATTAGTTTTTCAAGTTATCACAAATAATAATCCCTAGACCTCCTTATATAGCCTACATAACTTGGCTTGCAAGTTAGTTAATTCCACCTCCTCTTAGAGATTAGGAAACAAATAGATTAAGAGAAAAAGGAGATAATTCCCCTACTTTCCTTTTCTCTATAATTCTCATATATTAGTCTTTTAACTATTTAACGACTAATATAACTCTGTTAAATATTTATATTAATATTTAACGCTCGTTAAGCTTTATCACTAAATATATTACATTTAATATATTTATATTAATTGTTCTACGTATTAACGCGTGCGTCCCCGTAGGCTCGAATAAACTTTCCGGACATATATTATTTTACGTGGACATAATCCAACAGCTCCCACTTGGACATGTACCAAATAATATAATAACATTGGTAAGCGTCTAGCAACACGCCAATGCTTTCAGAAATATCCAAGTGTGGTTTCATAAAGTCACGGGCAAATGATTTATGTATTTACAATCCCTTTGTTTCAGATACCGTGTTAAAAATGGATATGGATCTAAGTCATTCCATTAATTAACGATTTTGTTTCTCGTATATATGATTAATCTAGATTACCAAAAATCATTGAGACATATCTACCTGAGTTTTTGGGTGCGGCCACACATACATCTGATTAACCCTACGAGGGGCCCAGTGGCATCATACTTCAACTATTGAAAGAACAAATTCTATATTGACTACAAGTGTCAAGTCATATGCTTCACAATCACTTCTGAAAATAGTCCTTATTAGCTACCTTATTCAGGATAACTTAAACTACATCAAGAAGGATTATTCACTTAATGACGCCGATCCATAAAGTGATAATCTTGTTAGTTGGGGAAGTCCAATATTCATCTTATGAATATCATGTGAGTTTGGCGGACACATCCTTTAATATCCAAGATATCACCAATCACTCAGATTTGTCTTAGTTCAACTATATTCCTATATTGTTGATCGACAACGGACTTATTTAGAATAATAAATATTATTCATGAATTAAACATGCAAATATAGGACACAATTTATATTAAATATAACAACATACCTAGTATCTTTGTAACACCTCGCTCCGATAGAGAGACAAAGGGTTACGTTATGGGGTCACATCAGAACATATATAACGCAAGCGGAAGACTTTATTTAAATAAATCATTGAGCCAAAACAAAATATCTTTCCAAAAGTATAAAAGCCCAAACATAAGGGGTCTAAATGAAATATCTTCAAATAACAAGGATCTTCAAAACATTATTCAAACGATAAGGGTTCTCTAGGGTAGGTCTTCTAACTCTTCCTACACACATCTCTCAATTCCCAGCTTCCCGCTTAATACCTACCGCAGGAAAAGAAAACGCGGCTGAGCTATAACATATAATGATAAAGCAAATGATGAGATAACGAACGGATAACGAAAGCCTGCCAAACGGATGTCAAATGATAAATATATACGGATCAAGATAAGGTATGATGATTCAAAGAATAAGAATAGGTCACAACAAAGGAATTGCCCACGAGCCTACAAATGTCTAAAGCATGCCACATGCTTAGACCTAAACAAATGTCTAAAGCGTGCCACACGCTAATTGTATCATATCATATCGTATCAAATTGTACATGGGAGCTGCAGACTCCAGATGTACCTTACCAAATGTGAAATGGGGTGTATTGCACACACTCACCATTCACCAAAACTGAACTGAACAAAGTACCTAGGATGCATCCATACGCTCCCTGCAAAACAAATCATATCCAGATACACAAGCACTAATGGCGAGTGTACAATCTTATCAAATCAAATCATATCAATGCGCATACAAAAGGGAACGCCGTGGACCAATCACACCGCCACAGATAGTGTCATGCCATCGGTGCATCAATGACATGGCCATGGTACCTCCATGGCTAGTTACAAAAAGCTCGGGCAAAGAGTAATAGGCAAAACAATTTCCGAATATTCTATTTTTGGTAACATTTCATGGCATCAACAACGAATATCAAACAGTATCATAATT
>BQNB010111722.1:0-22294 GCA_026074375.1 Tanacetum coccineum | reverse complement strand
CTTAAATATAGACAAGTTACATAAGTAAGTATATAGTAGCATTAATAAGCCAACTTATAAGTTTCAAAATAAGCAATAAGCCTTTAATGAAATAAGTCGAAACCCAACGGACCCTTTTTGGGCTTTTAGGCCCAATAAGCCTAAACGAAAGAATTAAAATACCAAAGGTCTGAAATTAGTCCAATAAGCAAACGAATAAGAAAATAAGCATCTAGCTTATCAAATAAGCTATAAATAAGTTAGCCAAATAAGCTATGTCGTGAGCTTCCATAAGGCTTACGGCTTGGGTTTGGTGTTGGGCCGAGGCCCACTAAGCCAACAAAACGAACATCGACTTATTTATTAAGCCCGTTAAGCTCAAAACCTTATTATTTAATAAATAAGCTACGAAAATAAGCTAGAAAAATAAGACAACGCTTGGTTTAGCATAAATTTCAAACCTTTATGGTTTTTCCTTTGGTTCAACACACTTATAAGCTCAAATAAGCATCTTGAGCTTGCTAATAAGCCAAAAATAAGAATAAGCACTTTGGAAAAATGTTTCTTTTTGACAAAATAACCACAACAACACAACTAATCTTTCCCCTTATTTCTTTTATAATTTTTTCAAACCATATGTAACCATTAGGAGGGTTTTGTAAAACTTAAGTCTTTGATTTTTACAAAACGAGTTGTACAACTAGCTTATTTATATAACAAAGATCGAGGAAGTATAAGAATTTCATGAAAAAGATGAACTTACAAAAGATAGTGATTAGAAACTAAATACAACCCAAACGTTGTTTAATAATACCCAAATAACTATAACGATCAACCCGAAATACTCTTATCTTCAAACGATCTTGATCAAAAATCAAGAATGTATGATTTAAAAGGGGTGTTTATGGTTCGTTGGTTATGAGATGGAAGAAGGGGGAGAGAACATAATTTTTGTGTGTGTGTTTTATGAAAGAAAATGAGTAAATGAAATATGGATGAATGAATCTAGACATAATGTATAAGCTTTCAAATTTTGAAATGTGTGTGTTTGGTGTGTGCTAGACGTGAGCAAGGGGAAGCAAGGGGGACCAATTTGATCTTATAAAAATTAAGGACATGCAAGGTGCCCTTTTAAATATCTAGATATTTCTATGCACTCACAATATTAGTTATATTCACGGAATACGCAAATATTGAAAACGCGCAAAAAGTTTACGAAAAATTAGACCTAAATTTTAAAATGTCAACATGACTCACGTAAAAATGAACCAGTCACGACTGTACAACACCACGACTACAGTCCAAAACATTCCGGCAACCATGCAGATGCATCTGGTAACAAATTCCATCAGACCTAATACCTGGAAACTTCCTCAGAACTTAACAAACGTAAGCCAACCTTACACGTACTTAACAAAGCTTAAATAATAGGAAGGCGAAATGATAGCACACATAACATCACTGATACTGCACCAAAATTACTGCACTCTAATAGGGTCAAAATTATATCCAGCTCCAAACTGGATCCCACCAACTAAAAAAGTCTAACTAGAAATAGCCCCTCAACACAGACCTATAGTCAATAGGGTAACGCAACTCTAAAGATATCAAAACAATCAACCATAAGACTCACGAAGGTTCAAACATCGCAACAGCAGAACAACGATGTCAAGTCAGGTCAACCGACACTCATAGCTTACTACGATTCAAACCACCACAGCACAACTGTTAAACGGTGGTATTCGCGGGCTAAACTATATTTTTATGGGTTTGACCAAAAACAGTATCTTGTGAGTTTTAATTACGAAAACTTGATATTTCCGCTCGAGAATAGGTAAACCAGGTATTTCGTTGTTTTAGCAAATCCTGATATTTCGTAAGAATAATTAAACCTGGTATTTTGCTGTCTTTGACTAACGATATTTCGCGGGTTACAACTTGTGGTATTTCGTTGGTTTGACCAACGAAATTTTGCGTTCAAGAACAGCGATATTTCGCTGGATTCAAATCATATGTTCCGCATGTTTTAAAAACATTTCAACTCAAACACATATCCATTTAAAACTCATGCAACACATTTTAAACAACAAGCAGACAATAACCTAGAACATACATTTCTGACATGATTCTAGAACATTTAAGGCATCAATAAGTGTTTTTCGAGCACAAAGCAATTAAAACTACTTTAGTTAAGCTACTAGCAACACAAATACAACCTTGTCTTGCCTAGAACCCAACACACAAGCAATATAACACCACTCTTACATAAACAAGCATCCAAACACTACTTTTCATCATATTTTATGGGCAAGAACATGTTCATCATAGAATTTAGTGAACCCTAAAGCATATGAATAATTCCAAGGCATTAGAAGACTCAAATAAGCATTTAGAACACACAAACACTAACACATGAACACTCCTATTGATTTCGTGTCATTTTCGGCCCAAAAATCATTTGAATCACACAAATAGGTTAACCCCTATCAAAACTGTTTCAAGCCTAGTTTAATCAACTCTAAACAAACATAAGCCACATGGTTAATTAGACACAAACTCACCTTTGATCCAATGACTAATCAGGAAAATTAGGGTTTTTAAGTGATTATACACGAATTAAACCAATTCCTATTAACCTAATGACGTTTAGGAGATTAGAAACAAGATTCTAGTTTACCTTGATGCTTGAAAACGTTTTGATCTTGGTTTTTATTTTGAAGGCGGAGAAATGTGGAGAGAGTGAAATATGAAATTTTTTGATATTTTAAGAGAAATAAGGGACAATTCGCCTCTTTAGGTTTTGTTTTAAAAGATTGAAAATGTGACAAAAACATCCCCTGACGTCTGACATTATTTTCTTTATCCTTTAAAACTTAACCAAAGGCTTAACAAACTTAGGATAATGGCAACTTAAGTCCCTCTATTTGCTAACTTAAAGGCATAAGTGCTTAGTTTGCATTCTAGTCCCTAAAGATTATAACACATGACATCTACAGCCCTTATGAGTTAAACTAAACTAACTCCCCTTTAAATAATGATCCGTCATTGTTAAATCTTTATCTGCTTATTGCTTGTTCTATTTGAAGCATCATTTTAAAAGATTCATTCATTAGCACTTTTCTCACCCTCAAATAATGATCCGTTTTCTATTTAAAGAGTTGTAATCATTGTTTGATTGATAAAATTTTATTTTAAAATCTTTTTGTGATTTAGAAACTAAGAAGATTGATTTATTTTGAAAGACAACACCAAAAATAATAAGATTTCTCTTATTTTGAAAAATAAATGCACTAACACGTACACTTATTTTAAGAAAGCCTGAGTTGTGTAGCAAAGTATACAAAAGCCTTTACATGATCATGAAGTAGATTATGCCCGAGAAACTGAATTCCCGTTAAGAGGTCAAGTTATTTTTTTGGCGATATAATTTCCTTTAAGATGAAAACCAGGTTGCAGTCTGAAATAACTGCAAGCCAATGACATGTTTTGAAAACATTTAGAACTCTTGCTCGAACTTTATTTACAGCTTCGTGTCATTATTAAATGACATTTGTAAAGCCGTAAATATTATCGATTCCAAAAGACATGTTATAAAAATTATTTTTGGATTTTTGGATTTTTTTTAATTTTCTATTTGCTTTTGCTGGTTTTATATTTTTGTATTTCTTTTTCTAAAATTTTCTTAAAATAAAAAAAAATCTTTTTAGGTTTTTATATTTTACTAATATACATCGGATACAAGAAGAGTGTTTGATGACATCAAATAATATCACTTTTATAGCATCATTTATCCCATGATTCTTACCCATTTTATATAATTATTGCAAGAATTGATACTTAATCGTTTATATTTGAGATTTGCAGTAATTATGGAGTACTTTATGAAGATTAGCAAAAAGGCACGCATTATGGAGCTAAAATGAAGAAATCTGAAGAAACCGTTCTGACATTCTATACACCGTATCCATCAAGGAAGATACGACGTATCTGTGCCTGCATTTCACAAGAAACCACGAAGAACAAAGACCTATACGCCGTATCCAGAGGACTATTATACGCCGTATTCTATTTCGAGTAATTAAATATTCTGGAAGATATTGAACGTGATTCCTACTCCAAGAAACCCCCAATATGTCGTATTGACCTCAACCAATATGGCGTATCAAATAAATTCCAGACATTATAAATAGAAAACCTAAAAACGAGTTTTTTTTCTTTTCTTAAAGGTAAAATTTATTAAAAAACCACAAAATGGAAAAGTACAGAAAAGAGGCACACAGAGATTTAATAACTAGGACACATCCCTAGAAAATCAACTTTGGCCACAAAAACTAACATTGGCATTGGACAAATCCCAAGCTCTACATACATAATAAAACACAAGAACAATAAAGAGAATTTTAGTATACAAAAAACACAGCATACTCTGAATCATCACAACACACTGAGACCAATCAGTGTGCTATGAACCATCACCATACACTGCATTCCATAGTAAACTGGCAATTCATAATACATATAGAACCTATTACAATTTAAACCAACAAAAACTAAACCCAAACAAACTAATTCATTCCAGCAGAAATTTTTATTGAGCAAAACCAACCTCCATTCTTTCATAACAGAAATAGGGAAGTGCCAAAGAAGTAGTCAAGACAAGTCTGCCTCCTTAAAAAACCTTAATATATAAAACCCAATGGGAAAAACCATAATTAAGGAAAAAATAGTACAACCCATGCCTTAACCTTTCCAAAATAGTACCATACCTTACCTTCTTAGCCACCATCCTGAAAATCTTAAATTGAATAATAAACTTGAGCAGACCATCATAAGCAGAAGACCAAAAATCATAAATCAAAGTATAACTCTGATTAAACACTTCAATCTTTGCCCCAGCCCACTAAGGATCAATTACAACCATAGTAACATTGCAAAACTGAATCCTCATCCTAAAACATAAAATAATTTAGCAACAGATCCTGCAAGAATCGTTAATAAAAGAACAATACCATTCCAAATGGAAACCACCTCGAAAAGAGAATGTTCTGGTAGGTACATCCTTATGCCAATACTTAGTAGACTGCTCTTTCAGGTACTCACCAAGCATGACACAAGGGAAACCCTAACAACAACATTCAACTAAACCAGTACAGGCCATCCATTTATCCTCCTAAAAACCATTATCACAGCACCAAAGACCAAAAACCACACTATGGGTACAGACATGAAATATCTTGTTGCAATCCCAAAAACCAGTCCCCCCATGAGACCAGTTTTCCCAAACAGCCCATAAAACAAAACACTTATTCATGGGAAACAAAATCCTAACAAACAAATCTATCACTACTTCTAGCCAGCTTATCCTTAATAAAGGGAATGTTCCAAATTTTGGCAGCTTTAATAACATCAGGAGTACATTTAAGAGTTAAGCCCATCAATCTAAACCTAACAATCTTGATAACCAAATTGCCTAAGGTATCAGTAGGTCTCTCTTTATGCTCCATTATCCTATTATTCCTTTCTTTCCAAAGAAAGTAAATCACCGCCCCAACAACTAATCTTTAAATGACACTCAAAATGCTATTTCTTGTTGGCTTATTAACCCACCCAAATACGACACTAGCCCACACATTACCAAGACTGTCAAACATAGCCATTGGTTTCAATCTTTCCCAAAGTCTCTTAGAATATCTACAAGCAAAAAACATATGACTATGCGATTCATCCTCACTATTGCATAACATACAAGACTTATCATTAATACTAAACCATTTCGCCAGTCTATCCCTAGTTTTAAGCCTTTCCTTAATAGCAAGCCAAGTGATAAACGCATGTCTAGGTATACATTAAGTAAACCAAACATGTATATACCAACTGATCTTAGGGTAATCATGTTTAATAGCCTTCCAAACTTCACTAACACTAAACTGTTTTTCCTTGCCTTTTTTGTTACACCAATAGGTTCTATCCTTCAATTCATTATTAAGAACCAGGACAGGGACATTAAGCACCTCATCATATCTACCAACCCAATCAATAGGCCAAGACCACGAATTATTATCAACGAGGTCAATGACTTTAGCATTAATATCAAGTCCAACAAGGCCAATCATCCTATGATCAATCAGCTTACTAAGCGGACCCCTAGAATTCCATTTATCAAACCATATACTGCAAGTCTTCCCATTTCCAATCTTAACATTAACAAATTCCTTAATTTTATCTCTAAGCCCAAGCAAGTGCTTCCAACTCCAAGACATACCCCTATTTAACTCGATATCCCACAGATTCTTCCCTTTTAACTTATGAATTTTAACTCAATTTACCCATATAGTGTTTTAGTCACACAAACTATTCCAAAGATGCTTAGCCATAAGGGCAGTATTCTATTTATGCATAGATTTAGGACCCAATCCCCCTTGACTCTTTGGCTTACATACTTCAGACCACTTAACACTAACCATAATACCCTTACCATCCTTATTAGACCACAAAAAATTACTTAGAAGGCAATCAATATCATCACATACTGTAATTGGCATGATAAAAAGCAAGCACCAATACACTTGCATGGACGATAGGACAAAGGCAATCAACTAAAGCCTACCAGCGAAAGATAAACACTTATTTTTCCGAGTATTAAGTTTGTTTTGAAGAACTTCTATAAGAATTCTACAATCCTTCTTAGTCACACTCTTAGATACAAGAGGGACACCCAAATATCTTATGGGCAACACACCCTCACTAAATGGCATGACTAATCTAATTTCGTCTTTAACCTCAATAGGAATATTACAAAAAAAGCATTGCTCTTATTCATACTAGGATATAAACCAGATGACATTAAGAATTCATCTAGGCCCCTTCTAAAAATTGGCATTAGACTTGTGAAAACCGTAGAGGGGGGTGAATACGTTTTCATTTAAAAAAACTTTAAATCTTGTATATCAATTACCCAATCAAGTGTGACGCAATATGAGAAGTGTCGATAATAGGTTTACAATAGCTAACGCATATTCTAACAATATGACCACACTCACAATATTTAGCACAAAGAGCTACACAACCTTAACTAACAAGATATACACAACCATTCACACAATAATGAGCACAATGCAAGTATAAAAGTAAAGCGGTAAATGTAAAGAAATAAGTAAAGCGAAAGGTAAAAGAAAATGCAAACCGACACGGTGATTTATAGTGGTTCGGTCACGAAACTCCTCTTCGCCTTACTTCACTCCTCGAGTATCCAACTCAAGAGTTACTTCACTAATCAACAAGCTCCCTTTCAGCGGAGAAAACCTTATACCAATGCTTACATTATTTTTCGACACTAAGCTAGATGTCGAGTCCTTCTTTGGGTACAACCAAACCCATTATGTTTTATGGCCCAACATAACAAACCTTGTGTTTTATGGCCTAGACACATAAACCATGTCGCTTATATTATTTTCCGACACTAAGCTAAATGTCGAGTCCTAATATTAGCTAGAATCAATTATCCACTTTCACATATGTATTTAAGTCTATAATATCTACCGTCCCACACTAACCCTTTCGAATATACACACCATTTAGATCTAAACACTACTAAAGATTGGAAGATATGGACTCGATCTATATGTAACAAATGTTACAAATAGACTAACTAGACTACATTACTTCGGATCTTGAAGATGACTGAAGTTCTTCTCTTGCACTTGAGGAAAGAAGGAAAGGATAGAAGTTTAGATCACATTTAAACAAGATTAAACAAGTTAAATGATCAAAGAGTTTAGAGAGATTTAGTGAGATCTAAAGAGAAAGAACTGAAAAAATCTGTGCAAAAGGTTGTAAAAATAGTTGGAAGTGACCCACTATTTATAGGAGCTGAAAACTATCCGTCTGACAGCGGCGGCCCCCAGATATATTAGGGGCCGACCAATATTTATGGGGGCCGCCTGACATATTTAAAGGACCGCCTAGACAGAAGCTCTTGTTTTTGTCTTTTTGTGGTGAAGGTAAAATCTGGGGAAAATCATACTTGTTTTAGGGGGAAAAAGGCTAGTTTTGAATTTTGAAATAATTACAACATAAAACATTTATTTATAATTCATAAATAAATTAATTTTTGAGAAATGGTTTTGTTATATTTATAACAATGTTATGTTTTAAGACAAAAACTTATTTCTTTGATCATCCTACAAGTTTAATGTTTTTTTGTACATACCTTACGTGATTTGCCTCGCGTGTAGACAAATCTCTATGTTGATGCAGACTTGAGACGTCGAGAGATGTAGATGCATATATGCATTGATGATTTGTGATTACGAGTAACTTGCGCACTTTACGTTATGTATTACAAGTTACATGTTTGTCATCACCAAAACATAAAGGGATCGTATAGATTAAATATCGTAATATCTGCACTAACAATCTCCCCCTTTTTGATGATGACAAACTATGCAAACTATAACATATAGCAAAGTTTAAAAGTTACTCGTTTACACTCCTTTCTCAGCAAAAAGGTATAATGTGGATTATAGTTGGAGCATATATGTTGGTGGTTTGAGAAGAAGACATGAGAAGAGGGTACGTGCTCTGGGTATATATGTTGGAGGAATGAGAAGACAACATGAGAAATAAGGTTGAGGTGGTTTTGTGTTTCTTGGATAATTTATACGAGGTTATGAGAAATGAGAAGAAGGCTTGAAAAGAAAGTAGGTACTTCAAGTATATAAGTTAAAGGTATGAGAAGAGGACTTTAAGGTTGAGGGTGATTTTGAAGTGGAGGAGGTGAAGTATTTGGAGTATGAATGAACCCTTCATCGTATTTGACAATCCTCGATCCTATCTACCTATAAAGGTGAGCTTGCATCATCCCAGTGAAGTCTTCTATCATCATGGTTTAATCAACTCCATGATATTTTCCTACATATCTTCGAGCTCCCCTTTGCTCATTGCATCCCCATGATAATTGCATTTCTTGTATATTGACTCTAACGGATCCATGGATCAAATAAATTACCATCAAAACTCAAGACGTTAGATGAATGCAATTTAAATGAGTAGGACACTTGTAAGTGCTCCCCCTAGATGTAAGTTGCCCCTTGTTTAGGGCACCAAGGAATCAAGATATAGATTTGTGCTACAAAACAAAGTTAGTAGACAAGTGCACATATATATAGAAATATATTAGCGGGAAAATAAACATGCACTTTTAGGTGTTGTTATTCTAAAGTATGACATTTTTAAAGGGATTTAGAACCTAGACACATGCAATCAACAATCTAAATAATGAAATTAAAAGAATCGAGATGTATGTTTAAAGACTAAAATTTAAACGACTTTTAATAAACGAGAGGAGGATTCATTTATTGGGTGACACACAAATATTATGAGGATGACATTTTAAAGGGAGACGAATGACACGTTATATCTTGGCGAGATATGCCAAAATATATACTTTAAAAGGATAAAAAGAAAGATAAGACGAGGATGGAGACGATATATATGACGAGGATGGAGACCGTATGCTATTGGCATAGAGAATTGAAAAAGATTTCATAGAGCTAAAAAGTAGGGAAAGATGAATGAGACTAAAGAAGGAAGGTGTTGACAAGAGGTTGTCAGAAATGATTGATATATCATTTGCACTAACAATTAATGTGTAAGTGATCCTATTGAGACAAAGGTGGATGATTGGGAATTTAAAAGTTTGTTTGGTGTTTTGTTGGTTGATAGTGTTGAGGAACAAAGGTGGGTATGTGAAATAAGGTGGTGGTTCTTTCAAGGTAGAGAAATGATGAGAGACTCAACATTGTGGTGACTCAATAACTCTTAAAGATTGAATATCTTCTTTATGTTCTTTACTTTGTAGAAAGTGGAAAGTTTTAGGAAGGAGTGACATTTGCCTTTCGTAAATTACTTAAATATTTCGGATGAAATAATTAAGTTGTCACAAGATATAGGAGGAATTTTAATAGTAACAAGACTATTAAAAGAGAGAAGAAACGTTTAGAAGTGAGAAGAGACGTTAGAAGCAAGGATACTTATTAGAAGTGAAAAGGAACATTTAAAAGTGAGAAGAAGAATCGCTCCCACAGTGAGAAAGACTATTAGAAATGAGATCGAGCTATCATAAGTCAAGAAGACTTTTTGAAAGTGGAGAGAGAAGGAATAGTTTAGAAGTGAAAAGGACTATTTGACGGTGAGAAAATCGATTATGAAGATTTGTGAGGAGCCAGATTTGTAATGTGAGGGAATTTATTATTGTAAGGATTGGATTGTAGGTACTTCAATTGAAAGAATGTGCTAGTGAATGCGACCATTCATTATGAAATTCACTTGACTTTAAAAACTTAAGCAATGATGGTTATGAGTGTAGAGATATGGGTTATGACAATTGATCTATAGAGGATATAGGGTATAGGTTTGGGGTGGATTAGACGTGCAACTGTGTAGCTGAGAGAGGAAGTCTTAGGTTATGGGAAAAAATGAATGGTATTACAAGCTGCTGTCGGCGGTCCCAGATATATCTAGGGGCCGCTAGAATAGTTCTGGGGGCCGTCAGACCGCTAACAGGAGAGGGCTTAGTTTTTGATAAATTTTGTAAAGGGAGTGACATTTTAATTTGCATTTCGCCAATTAAAAATGCTTAAATACTTCGGAATGAGAGTAATTAACGTTGTCACGACACGGTATGGAGAATAGGACTGATCGAGATAGTATAGAAAATAAGATAGAGATTTATGGAATGTGTCTCTTATCATTCCGGACCATGACGAAGATATTTTAGTGATTCATACTTAAGGGGTGATAAGAAAGGATGTCTGATCGCCGATGTTATCTTCAGATTGCCACTTTCAATGGAGACTAGTTTCCTTCTTGGACATTGTCCCAAAGGAAACTGGTGACGTATCTTCGGTTGTGTTTGTACGCAAAAAAAAATTTTTAATAAAATAATATAATAATAATAATAATATTAATATTAATAAAAAAAACAATATGAGATGGAGGCGATGAGCTTGTGATATGTCAAGACGGAATGGTGGTTAACGTACGTTAAACTACACTTACATGTTATGTAGCTCTTCTCGAGCATTGGATATGTTCATAGACATCACTCGACCTGAGGTTATAAGGTTGTTTCTTAAAGGTGGTAGCAAAAATAGTGGAGTAAAGAGATTAGTCATCTCTATGGTTGAAGAGGCGTGGTTGAGTAATAAGAAAGAGGTGTGATCGGAAAGGAAAAGAGTGGTTTTCGTCGAAGAGAAAGAACTGTTTTCATCCGGAAAAGAGGAAAGATTGATTTTCGCGAAGAGAATAGAATTTTTTCATCGAAGAGAAAGAATTGTTTTCGTTCGAAGAGAAAGAATGTTTTTGTCAAAGAGGAAAGAATGTTTTGTCGAAGATGAGAAAGAATGTTTTCGTTCGAAAAGAAAATGGAGAGCTTGTTTTAAACTAATGGTTGTTAAAAGGTTGAATCATGGATTTTCAGATTGAAACCTTTTAACTGTTTGCGATTTCATGGTTAAAGATACTTGAATAATTCAGTTTGAAATATTTTAAGTTGTCTAGACCTCTTTGGAAGGTATTAGATTTGCATCTAACCTTTCGTACAAAGAGTGGGATTATTTGGGAAAAAATATAGATGATGATTAAGGATTATTGTGAGGAAGACTCTAAAAAGATATTTAAGACATTTTATGACTCTTTGAACGAAAAGGACGCGGGACGCGAAGATAAGATATTCTTTTAGTGTGAGAAAAATATATACATAGATTTATAAGACATATAGATATACAGCATGCAAGTTTTTAAGCAGTACATCGACACAATAATCAAAAAGATTAATGTTGTAAGCTGTATGACATCTCTAACCTTATTTGTCATACATAACCTAAATAGTGTAGGTGCATAATTTAACATGTAAGTCATGTAAGATGACGCAAAACAAAAACTGATAATCTTTAAAGGTAATCATCTGTAAAAGAAAGTTCACATTTAGCTTTAGAAGCATGGTGTTTAACTAGATAAACTAATAGATATTTTATCTAATTTCTAGAAAAAGACAAACGCCCTTTTATATAGACTAGATTTAATAGCTAGGCAATTTATATGTTGAGCATCAATTTAATCATGAAGCATATAATTGCAGTTACATGGGAGCAAGTATCATCTTGAAACTTCAATAGCAATCTGTGAGGTGCCATTGTTGTTATTGACTAAGGAGAAGAAACCCCATTCTTACTTTCGTCTTAATGCGCACTTTGTGACATTTCAGATTTAAGGTCACTATTTATCCCGAGCTTTAATTTATTTTCTAAATTTTAAGAAATTACTTTTATTACTTTTAGTCGATTTTATTAAAATCGTCGTTTTAATTATTTACGATCCATGCTTAGGAAGATTATTCGTCTCAAACCCTATGTAATTTAATTTTTTAGAAAAGTATCTTGTTTGATGTAGAACTATTTTTATCTCGTTCGTTTTCACTTCATGGTTCCGCCTTAACTCTCAGAATATTTTACGTTGATACCCGTTAACCCAAAAACTAACCTCTAATTCTAAATTTATACCCTAAATATTAAAAATTACCAATATTAAAAACTCATTTTTGTGAGGTAACCACTCTTGGTGGCGTGGCATCTTATAAGAGATGTGTCTAAGACACATGTCTAGGAAAAATGCATGTAATGCATGCCTAGTTCTCATAAAACCATAGTTCCTACCTCATTTCTCATTTACTTGATAAAATTTCACCCACACCCTTGTTTCTCTTCCCCATTGTCGTTCCACAATAAGCCCCCAAACAACAATTCCTTATCAATTTTCCTTGTTAATAATTATACACTAATTAAAGCTTCTATGTTACAATAACTTTCTTAATATTTAATCACCATTAAAAATCTATCTTTCATGAAGAATATAGGCTGAGTTGATAAGTTATTTAAAGGGGTCTTTGTGTTTGATCATTATCTTCCATTCTATTGTGTTGTAAGTATGTCTTTGAACCCTCATTCATTGATTAATTTTAATAGTTATGCATGTGTTTGATTTTACTTTTTATGAGCATGCATGGTCTTGACTTGTTTGATTTTGATTTGATCATAAACATGAAGTTTTGATGTATGGGATATGTTTATGAGATTTGTTATGGCATTGCATGAGGATAGATAGTGATTGGAATAAGTTTTGATGGAGTTAGAAGTAGAATTATGGGGCTGTTTTAAGATCAGTAGCAAAAAGAGGTTATAACGAATTATTTTTGGCTTGTGACCCTCTAGGAATTTAAATGGGTAGATAGATATATGTCTAAGCTACATGTGGCTAATTGGATAGAACAATATCTCCTCCGGATGAGCGAGATATGGCTTTTTTACGAAAACTAGTCAAGTCTGGACCATTGTTTGGAAAACGAGTTTAAATCTAGGTTTTTGCATTAACATAAGGGAATAAAATGTTGAGCTCAGTAGAAGACACATAATACTAACATCTCCAAGTGGTCTCACCTTGATTGCTATCGTAGTTTTGGATTTATGGCCATTTTCGTAAGGCGTTAAAATTTAGGAAATATTCTGGTTTGGATGTTCAAGGGTATAATGGTCTTTTCACATGGTTCTGAAACTTTTAAGAAGGTGAGACCTAAATTTTTAAAAACTAGATTCAAAGAGATTTCTGTAATAAAATATCTCATATTTTTAGCATTCATAGATTAGGAGATAAAGGTCGGCTAATTTGAGTTAATTCCAGAAATTAAAAATTTACGTCTTGTCTTGAAATTTAAAACGTATAGGTAAATATGGATAAAATTAGAATTGAGAGACGAAACTAAGTATATGTTTTATTACATATTAGTCTAGTTTACACACTAATTTTGGAACAATAATAATTTGGGGAAGACATAATGCAATGCCATGCATATCTTGGAAACATACCTTGTGCACATTTGGTTATTTTTACGTATTGGATTTATTTCTTTATTATGCTAAGTCACGTCACGTCTTTTAGGTGGTGCTTAGAAGTTTTCTCGCTCGTCAGAAGACTCGTCTTACTTCTGACCTATTTGCTATTACGGTGAGTTCATAGCCTCGCCTTTAAACTTTTGAATTGTGTTTTTAAACCCTGCGAGGGAGATACATGCTTGTTTTATAAAATTGAACACAAGTGATTTTATGGTATGCTGGACCCGATTATGAGATTATCCGTGTGAGTAGTTATTGCCAAAGTCCCTAATTTCATGAATCGTCAATTACCTTTCAAGGTAAATGCTAGTACAAATATATAGATCTATTGGGCTTGACAACCCCGCCCGGGGTCTAAATCCATATTGAGAACACCCATGTCAACCGAACGTTTTGTATTGAGGCAATTTAGGTATGAGGCAATAATACCTAGTATAAGGGGAAAATTCAGACATATATAAATATGTAGTGTTAATGTTCGGTGTCATGAGCTCAATACGATAAAGATGAAATGATACATTGTATTCATTGCAATGTCCCTTATTGAACTATACTTGTGTTCTAAAGTTTGTCTATGTATGTTTATTTAAACTTTTTGGATTCCACTCAACATTGTTGTTGGACGTTTTTTGCATGTTTATCTTAGGTAACCAAATGGGGTGATGATGCGTGTTTGTTCGAGGAGTATGCGCTTAAGTTTTTAAAGAAACTTGTATTTTGTTCCATTTTATCAAACAAATTTATCAAATGTTTGAAAACTTGTGTTGTGAATTTGGTAACGATCTTGTGGGACGAATGTTTAATTACTCTAATTTTATCTTAAATGGAATAATGTTTTTAAACGTCTCTTTTTGAGTCGTTTTCTATATTCTTATGCAATTGTACTATGAATTAACACCCAAAGTTGTATGTTCCACTGCGTTGAGAATTTAGGGGTGTTAAAGATTGTATCAGAGCGCTAGTTATAGAGAACTATATCATTTTCAAAACTTAAACTATAACCTATTTTTCTAAAAAAAACAAGAGTCTTTCACCGTTGTCCGATATCCGCGCGCGCATACTCCTTGATCCCTTATATGCTCCCTTTAGTATCTCTAATACTATTACATAGATAATAATATTATAATACTCGACTTTCTTTTCGATCTTTTACGCTTATCTTCGAGATTACCGCTACCTAGTTATATAAGAGTAATTTATATAACCGTTGACTATTTTCGAATCACTTATGTTTACTTTGTGAAGTGCCTCTATATTTTTAAAGAAAGGTTGTCTAAATGAACACAGTTTTAAGAGGTTGCACCTTGAACTTAGTTGACCATTTATTCAAGATTGACCTAATGCCAATCGAGCTTGGTTCATTTGATGTGGTAGTCAGGATGGATTGGTTAGTAAAGTATGATGTTGTTATTGTATGTGGTAAGAAAGAAGTACACGTATCCTACAAGAATAAGATACTGGTAGTTAAGGGTGACAGAGACGTGTCACGATTGAAGGTGATATCTTGCATTAAGGCCAAAAAATACATCGAAAGAGGTTGTCACTTGTTTTTGGCACATGTAACCGAGAAAGAACCGATGAAGAGGCATATAGAGGATGTGCCGGTGATTCGAGATTTTCCAGAGGTGTTTCATGATGACTAGCCGGGACTCCCTCTGACTCGACAAGTGGAATTTAGGATTGAACTTGTACCTGGAGCTGTGCCTGTTGCACGTGCACCCTATCGTCTGACACCAACAGAAATGAAGGAGCTATCAGTCCAACTGCAAGAGTTGCTAGAGAAGGGATTTATTCGTCAAAGCTCATCACCTTGGGGAGCTCTGGTTTTATTTGTAAAGAAAAAGGACGGATTGTTCCGTATGTGTTTCGACTACCGCGAGCTGAACAAGTTGGCAATCAAAAATCGTTATCCACTCCCTAGGATCGATGATCTGTTCGATCAACTTCAGGGTTCGAGTATGTATCCGAAGATTAATTTGCGAACGGGTTATCATCAACTCCGTATTAGGGAGGAATACATCCCAATCACTACTTTCAAGACCTGGTATGGTCATTATGAGTTTCAAGTAATGATGTTCGGTTTGACCAATGCGCCTGCAGTGTTCATGGATTTAATGAATCGAGAATGCAAGCCGTACCTTGACAAATTCATGATTGTATTTATTGATGATATACTCATTTACTCTAAGAGCATGGAAGAACATGGAGAACATCTGAAGACCATTCTAGAACTACTGAAGAAGGAGCAAATGTATGCAAAATTCTCAAAATGTGACTTCTGGCTTGAATATGTACAATTTCTCGGTCATGTGATCGATAGTAAAGGCATTCACGTTGATCCTGCAAAATTTGAAGCCATTAGAAACTGGGCTGCCCCGACAACCCCAACGGAGGTAAGGCAATTTCTGGGATTGACCGGTTATTATCAGAGATTCATTGAGGGTTTCTCTTTAATTTCTAAACCTCTCACCAACTTAACCCAGAAGAATAAGAAGTATGAATAGGGTAAGGACGAAGAAGAAGCATTCCAATTGTTAAAGCAGAAACTGTGTTGTGCACCTATCTTGGCATTGCCCGAAGGATCAAAAGACTTTGTTATGTATTGCGATGCATCGCTTAAGGGCTTTAGAGCTATTTTGATGCAACAGGGGAAGGTTATAGCTTATGCCTCCCGACAACTGAGAACTCACGAGGAAAACTACACGACCTATGACTTAGAACTGGGGGCCGTGGTTTTTGCACTTAGGTTGTGGAGACATTATCTGTATGGAACAAAATGTGTAGTTTATACGGATCATAAGAGTCTTCAATACATCCTTGATCAGAAGGAGCTTAATATGAGGCAGCGCTGGTGGATTGAACTCTTGAGTGATTACGATTGCGAGATCCGTTATCATCCCGGCAAGGCGAATGTGGTGGCTGATGCCTTGAGCCGAAAGGAAAGAGAACCGTTAAGGGTTAGAGCATTGGTAATGACAGTTCACCCAAATCTACCTGAGCAAATCCGTAACGCTCAATCGGAAGCAATGAAAAAGAAGAATGTGAAGGCAGAAAATTTGGGAAGATTAATCAAGCAGATATTCGAGGTCCGTTCTGACGGAACAAGGTGTTTTGACAAGCGTGTCTGGCTGCCACGGTATGGAGGATTGAGAAATTTAATTATGCATGAATCGCATAAATCCAAATACTCCATTCATCCGGGATCCGACAAAATGTATCAAGACTTGAAGCAGCTTTACTGGTGGCCGAACATGAAGGCTGATATCGCCACCTATGTTAGCAAGTGTCTGACATGTGCTAAGGTTAAAGCTGAACATCAGAAGCCATCTGGTTTACTTCAACAACCAGAAATTCCTGTTTGGAAATGGGAGCGAATAACCATGGATTTTATTGTTGGACTCCCAAGAACTCCGAGTGGGTACGACTCGATCTGGGTCATTGTCGATCGATTGACCAAGTCGGCACACTTTCTACCAGTGAAGACGACAGACAGTATGGAGAAACTCACCCAGCTATACCTGAAAGAAATTATCTGTCGGCATGGAGTGCCAATATCAATCATATCGGACAGGGATAGCAAGTTTGCATCAAGGTTTTGGTGGTCACTTCAAGGAGCCTTGGGAACACAACTCGACATGAGCATCGCGTACCACCCGCAGACGGATGGTCAAAGTGAAAGAACAATACAGACGCTAGAAGATATGTTGCGGGCTTGCGTGATTGATTTTGGAGGTAGTTGGGATCGACATTTGCCGTTGGTCGAATTTTCCTATAACAACAGTTATCACGCGAGCATCAAGGCTGCACCGTTCGAGGCACTCTACGGGCGGAAATGTAGGTCACCTGTTTGCTGGAGTGAGGTTGGAGACAGCCAACTCACAGGTCCAGAAATGATACGAGAGACGACTGAGAAGATAGTGCAGATTAAAAACCGGTTGTTGACTGCTCGTAGCCATCAGAAAAGCTACGCAGATGTGAGGCGTAGATCATTAGAATTTAACGTGGGAGATAAGGTCATGCTCAAGGTATCGCCTTAGAAGGGCGTGATTCATTTTCAAAAATGTGGAAAGTTGAGTCCACGATATATTAGGCCATTCAAAGTCCTAGAAAGAGTTGGTCCAACAGCATATAAGTTGGAGCTGCCAAGAGAACTTCAAGGAATCCACAACACTTTTCATGTCTCAAATTTGAAGAAGTTTTTGTCGGATGAGAGTCTTATCATCCCGCTTAATGAGATTACATTTTATCGAAGAACCGGTGGAAATAATGGATCGTGAGGTGAAGCAACTGAAACAAAGCCGTATACCCATCGTCAAGGTTCGCTGGAACTCGCGTCGAGGACCAGAATATACATGGGAACATGAGGATCAAATGAACAGCAAGTATCCTCACCTTTTCACGAGCAGTCCAAGAGCGGATAAGTCAAATTGAGCATCGGGACGGCGATCCATTATGGAGGGAAGGCTGTGACATTTCAGATTTAAGGTCACTATTTATCTCGAGCTTTAATTTATTTTCTAAATTTTAAGAAATGACTTTTATTACTTTTACTCGATTTTATTAAAATCGTCGTTTTAATTATTTATGATCCATGCTTAGGAATATTATTCGTCTCGAACCCTATGTAATTTAATTTTTCAGAAAAGTATCCCGTTTGATGTAGAACTATTTTTATCTCGTTCGTTTTCACTTCACGGTTCTGCCTTAACTCTCATAATATTTTATGTTGATACCCGTTAACCCAAAAACTACCCACTTATTCTAAATTTATACCCTAAATATTAAAATTTACCAATTTTAAAAACTCATTTTTGTGAGGTAACCACTCTTGTTGGCGTGGCATCTCATAAGAGATGTGTCTAAGATGCATGTCTTGGACAAATGCATGTACTGCATGCCTAGTTCTCATAAAACCGTTTTCCTACCTCATTTCTCATTTACTTGATAAAATTTCACCCACACCCTTGTTTCTCTTCCCCATTTCGGTTCCACAATAAGCCTCCAAACAACAATTCCTTATCAATTTTCCTTGTTAATAATTATACACTAATTAAAGCTTCTATGTTACTATAACTTTGTTG
The DNA here is from genome assembly GCA_026074375.1 of Tanacetum coccineum. Classification (NCBI taxonomy): domain Eukaryota; kingdom Viridiplantae; phylum Streptophyta; class Magnoliopsida; order Asterales; family Asteraceae; genus Tanacetum; species Tanacetum coccineum. The sequence goes on along the minus strand of BQNB010111722.1, from coordinate 3,288 downwards.
ATATTTAATCACCATTAAAAATCATCTTTCATGAAGAATGTGGGCTGAGTTGCTAAGTTATTTAAAGGGGTCTTTGTGTTTGATCATTATCTTCCATTCTATTATGTTGTAAGTATGTCTTTGAACCCTCAATCATTGATTAATTTTAATACTTATGCATGTGTCTGATTTTACTCTTTATGAGTATGCATGGTCTTTACTTGTTTGATTTTGATTTGATCATAAATATAAAGTTTTGATGTATGAGATTTTTTATGGCATTGCATGAGGATAGATAGTGATTGGAATAAGTTTTGATGGAGTTAGAAGTAGGATTATGGGGTTGTTTTAAGATTAGTAGAAAAAAGAGGTTATAACGAATTATTTTTGGCTTGCGACCCTCTGGTAATTTAAATGGGTAGATAGATATAGGTTCGAAGCTCATTGGTAATTGGATAGTTCCAATCTCCTCCGGGTATGTAGCGCGATATGGCCGTGTGTACCAAAACTAGGTGCGACCCTCTAGTAATTTAAATGGGTAGATAGATATATGTCTAAGCTACATGTGGCTAATTGGATAGAACCATATCTCCTCCGGATGAGCGAGATATGGCCGTTTTACCAAAACTAGTCAAGTCTGGACCATTGTTTGGAAAACGAGTTTAACTCTAGGTTTTTTGCATTAAAGTATGGGAATAAAATGTTGATCTCAGTAGTAGACACATAGGTCTAACATCTCTAAGTGGTCTCACCTTGATTGCTATCATAGTTTGGGATTTATGGCCATTTCCGCAAGGCGTTAAAATTCAGGAAATATACTGGTTAGGTTGTTCAGGGGTATAATGGTCTTTTCACATGGTTCTGAAACTTGTAAGAAGGTGAGACCTGAATTTTTAAAAAGTAGATTCAAAGATCTTTCTGTAGGAAAAGATCTCATATTTTCATCATTCATAGATTAGGAGATAAAGGTCGGCTAAGTTGAGTTAATTCCAGAAATTAAAAATTTACGTCTTGTCTTGAAATTTAAAACGTATAGGTAAACATGGATAAAATAGGAATTGAGGGGCGAAACTAAGTATATTTTTTATTACATATTAGTCTAGGTTACACACCAATTTTGGAACAATAATAATTTGGGGAAGACATAATGCAATGCCATGCATATCTTGGAAACATACCTTGTGCACATTTGGTTATTTTTACGTATTGATTTTATTTCTTTATTATGCTAAGTCGCGTCACGTCTTTTAGGTGGTGCTTAGAAGTTTTCTCGCTCGTCCGAAGACTCGTCTTACTTCTGATCTATTTCCTATTACAGTGAGTTCATAGCCTCGCCTTTAAACTTTTGAATTGTTTTTATAAACCCCGCGAGGGAGATACATCCTTGTTTTATAAAATTGAACACAAGTGATTTTATGGTATGCTGGACCCGATTATGAGATTATTTGCATGAGTAGCTATTGCCAAAGTCCCTAATTTTATGAACCGTTAATTACCTTTCAGGGTAAACGCTAGTACAAATATATAGATCTATTGGGCTTGACAACCCCGTCCGGGGTCTGAATCCATATTGAGAACACCCATGTCAAACGGACGTTTTGTATTGAGACAGTTTAGGTATGAGGCAATAATACCTAGTATCAGGGGCAAATTCAGACATAATATGTAGTGTTAATGTTCGGTGTCATGAGCTCAATGCGATAAAGATGAAATGATACATTGTATTCGTTGCAATGTCCCCTATTGAACTATACTTGTGTTCTAAATTGCTATTATGCTTTATTATAAACTTTATAGATTCACTCAACATTGTTGTTGACGTTTTTAGCATGTTTTATCTCAGGTAACCAAGGGTGATGGATGCCGTGTTCGAGGAGTATGCGCTTAAGTTTTTAAAGAAACTTGTATTTTGTTCCATTTTATCAAACAAATTTATCAAATGTTTGAAAACTTGTGTTGTGAATTTGGTAACGATCCTGTGGGACGAATGTTTAATTACTCTGATTTTATCTTAAATGGAACAATGTTTTTAAACGTCTCTTTTCGAGTCGTTTTCTATATTCTTGTGCAATTGTACTATGAATTAACACCCAAAGTTGTATGTTCCGCTGCGTTGAGAATTTAAGGGTGTTAAAGATTGGTATCAGAGCACTGGTTATAGAGAACTAGGTCATTTTCAAAACCTAAACTATAACTTATTTTTCTAAAAAAATTTAAGAGTCTTTCACCGTTGTCTGATATCCGCGCGCGCATACTCTCTGATCCCTTATATGCTCCATTTAGTATCTCTAATACTATTACATACATAATAATATTATAATACTCGATTTTCTTTTTGATCTTTTACGCTTATCTTTGAGATTACCGCTACCTAGTTATATAAGAGTAATTTATATAACTGTTGACTATTTTCGAATCACTTATGTCTACTTTATGAAGTGCCTCTATATTTTAAAAGAAAGGTTGTCTATATGAATACAGTTTTAAGAGGTTGCACCTTGAACTTAGTTGACCATTTATTCAAGATTGACCTTATGCCAATCGAGCTTGGTTCATTAGATGTGGTATTCGGGATGGATTAGTTAGTAAAGTGTGATGTCGTAATTGTATGTGGTAAGAAAAAAGTACACGTACCCTACAAGAATAAGATACTGGTAGTTAAGGGTGATAGAGGCGCGTCACGATTGAAGGTGATATCTTGCATTAAGGCCAGAAAATACATCGAAAGAGGTTGTCACTTGTTTTTGGCACATGTAACCGAGAAAGAACCGACGAAGAGGCGTATAGAGGATGTGCCGGTGATTCACGATTTTTCCAGAGGTGTTTCCTGATGACCTGTCGGGACTTCCTCTGACTTGGCAAGTGGAATTTAGGATTGAACTTGTACCTGGAACCACGCTTGTTGCACATGCACCCTATCGTCTGGCACCAACAGAAATGAAGGAGCTATCAGTCCAACTGCAAGAGTTGCTGGAAAGGGGATTTATTCGTCAAAACTCATCACCTTGGGGAGCTCCAGTGTTATTTGTAAAGAAAAAGGACGAATCATTCCGTGTTTGTATTGACTACCGCGAGCTAAACAAGTTGACAATCAAGAATCTGTAGAAACTAGAAAGGGGGGTTGAATAGTATTACCGATTAATTAGCGTTTTAAAAGTTTGCTTATGAAATAGTTTAATTCGAGTTGTATGTCAATCGACCAACAATATGAATCACAGCAAAACTATTTAATAATGCAAGTAATAAGTAAAGAGGTAAGGAAAGAAACGATCAAACCAAGACACCGAGATTTATAGTGGTTCGGCAACG
>BQNB010111721.1:6705-22294 GCA_026074375.1 Tanacetum coccineum | reverse complement strand
GGTAAGTCTGATAGTGGTAGTGTGCAGGATAAGACAGAGGGTAAGTCTGATAGTGGTAGTGTGCAGGATAAGACAGAGGGTAAGTCTGATAGTGGGAGTGTGTATGATAAGACAGAGGGTAAGTCTGATAGTGGTAGTGTGCAGGATAAGACAGAGGGTAAGTCTGATAGTGGTAGTGTGCAGGATAAGACAGAGGGTAAGGGCAAGGAAAAAGTGACTGAAAAAGTTGAAACTAAGTTTAGTAAACTGGCCAAAGAAAGATGGGCAAAAAAGAAACAGCTTGAAAAACAAAGGCTTGCTAACCAAACAAGCTGTCCTTTTAGGCTGTGGGCAACATGGGTGAGTACAGAAAAGTCATTTCAAATCAAAACCTTGTATCCGGATCACAAGTGTGTTAGAAATTTCAACTTAGGCTCACTAGTAACATATAAGTGGATTGCACATCACTATGCCAGGGAGATCATTGATAATCCCTGCATAACATACAAGTTCATGCAAAATTCAATAAGAGAGAAGTTTATGATTGATGTGAGCCTAGGATAGAGTAACAGAGCCAAGCAATTAGCAATTGTTTGATATGAGAGGAGGCTGGTTGAACATTAGAGTAGTTATGGACATACATTCAAGCATTGTTTGATTCTAATCCTAATTTTTTACTGGTCAACTAGATTTAGAAAAAGGATGATGGGACTGTCTATACTTGTTAAAGGATATATGCATGTTTTTAGGTTTAAAAACTGGATGGTTAGATGGTTGTAGAAAGGTCATAGGATTATATGGATGTTTTCTAACACATACATGTAAGGGATAATTACCCACTGCCATGGCAGAGAGGCTAGTAGATGTGAAAAGTGGTAAAAAAAAAAAACAAAACATGGTGGCACCATAGATTCTCTTCATTTGGGCCCCCACAGGCTGCTTTGGCGTCAACCCCCCCATCTTCACTAACCCACTCAAAAATACCCATTCACTCATAACACACCTCTATCTCTTCATTTGGGTCCCACCACTCACAATTTTATTTTATTTTTCATTTTTTTCACACAAACATAATTCATTTCATTAAAATTAAAATACAAACAACGAAAATAAAAAATTACAACACAGAAAGAGTAAAATACAATACGGAATTAAAACCAATAAGAAATGTAAAATTACCATACGAAATTTGATAATTTGTTTGTATTAAGTGTGAAAATTGTAGTAAAATAAGTGGTATTTATAGTAGTAAAAGTAGGGTATAATAAATTTTTTTTTTAATTGAATAGGGGCCACGATAGTTTTTTTAAAAATCTTAAACGTTTTAGCTATTTTTTCTTAGATACGATCGTCTGCACGATGAAATATCTTCAAAAGCGAAATGCAAGGCAGTTGGTGTGGTGGCGAGGTAGAGGCGAGGCCACGTAGCTGTGGCGTAGCACATATGCGTGTTGGTGGGGCGGTGGATGCGGGCGGGGGATACCTTCACCTATAATCAATATTTCCCAATTGCATGGCAGTGTGAGTGAGTAAACAACACACATCAACACGGCGTGTGAGTGTTCTTACCTTGTCAGGGATGACATCATACATAGATAGATGGTCGTGGCCTTACAATCATATCTGATCTCATAAGGTTAGCCAATTTCCATATTTGTTTCTTTATAATATATTCATTTAGTACTGTTTGATTAATACATGATTTCATTTTTATGTTACATTGGGTTTGATTTAAGCATTTCCAAATGGTTACCAGATCTGAACACAGGCCAGTGGCGCGTAGGCACATGTATGCAAATTTAAGAAGTACTGGAGTGGCTACAATAATATAAAGAAAATTGTGTGGTAATGTGTAGGAACTTTCTATTTTGGGTGCTGCTTCTGACGACAATGAGAGGAAGAATTGTGAGATCATATCTGGCTCAAACAATTCATTGGGATGAGCTTGCTTATATAGGTTGGTTGAAAGAAATTCCAAATACTTGGTGTAGGGCTTTTTTCAGATGGATAGGAACAGTGCAGCATTTGAAAATGGAATATCTGAATCCTTCATTCAAGAATTTCAAGTGCAAGAGGTAAGCCCTCATCCAAAATGTTGAAGACATATTGGATTGAAACCTAAATCAGAAGACTGTATTCAATGCCACAAGCTTGCCATGATTTAGAAGACATACATTACTCCTTCTATAAGAAGGCTGATGGAGATTAAGAAGAAGGCACAAATGATTAGATGCTTGGCAGACCTAAGTACCAAGAGGAAATGACACCCAACTAAGCGTGAAAATGAAGTTGTAGGGTGGATAGGATATGCATTGTCATAAGAATTTTGAGGAAAGCACGCACAATAAGACACAAACACGTGTCTAGGGGAAACAACACAACACAAACCTACAAACTTTGAGCGCACAAAACCCGACTGAAACCTGCTGAGAACCAAATGAGCACCCAAACTGAAACCCAATTGTGAGCACAACTCAGAGACCCAACTCAAAACAAAACTGTGAATGAGGTGCCTGCTATAACATCCAAGATCGCTGTTATGCCAAGTACTGTCAACTTCCATCATTTCTGATGTTCCTCTACCAGCAATGGGTAGAAAAAAAAGGGCACAAGACAAGGACAAAACCACTTCAAAAAAAATACAAAGATGGGACAACAACCAAAAAGTTCAGAAGATCTAATGCTGAGGTATGGTATTTTACTTAACTGGGAAAAAAATGCAAATTTTTGTTATTGTAATAATTTAATAAGGTTCCCACCTTTCATAGCAGGAACATTGCAATTTTTGATGGACAGGAAGCGTTGAGGGAGACACGTTTATAACAGCAATAGAAAAGAGGAACAATCAAAGAGAGTAGTCAGTTGGTGGATCAGAGCGGAAGTTATATAGTGCGCAGCAATCTGAGAGAGAGTTTTATCTCTTATTGTTCTGGGTGGGCAAGTGGAATTCATAGATGGGAATGTTATGAGGAAGATCATATTTCATATCTGTACGCCAAATGGTTATATATCACCTCTGAGTCCCAAGAGGAGATCCCCAATTACAAGAAGACACCGTGACAGATCAATTCCCAGCAACTGCAATCTAGTGCCAGTAACTGCAAAAACGAGGACCCCCATACATGACAAACAAAGTGAAACAGTGTTGATATTAGGGAAACAGAATCAACAAGTAAGGATTACCGAATCCCAAAGCTCGAGAAGAAAGAGAGGTAGGAAAAGCAAAAGAAGCAACATCTATCACAAAACTATTTTATTAAAAACAGGGGCAGATTTAGAGGATGTAACAAAAACAACCATTTAAGTGAACAAAAATGGGACCTGTATCAACATCATTAAAGCTTTCGTTTGTGGAGTGATTATCTTGTAAAATGATTATGCAGTAGTTATTAGCCTTACCCTACACATATCTTTTGTACTAATATCTATAGATTTTGTGTGCCTTTATGTTATAGCACATGTTTTGTAAAGCATCACATGGGAAGCCTGTAGAATTTTTTAAGCTTATATACCGGCCAATCAATGCAACATCTTTTCTTATCTAATTTTTGTTGCTTTTAAGTGTGTTGAGGGACCATATGTTGAGCTTTTGTATTGTTTATGTTTCTTGCACGAAGATTTTTATATTGCATGAATGTTTTTAGTGTGTTGAATATAAGAAAGCCTTGTTTCAGAGAGTTCTGTTTGTGCTTTAGACAACACAATACCATACTTTGTTGGTTCTGTATTAAATGAAAGTAAAATTTTACAGTAAAAGCTTTTATACAAAAGGAAAAGAATTCATCATTCAAACCATTGGACATACTGCAACAATTCATTACTAAACCCATTCAACTACTAACTTTCATATGATAATACATAATCAGCTTACAAACAACATACTGTAACCAAATAACAACAACTAGGACCTAGTAGATTACAACAACCAACATAGACAACAACCATAAACAAAAGCTCTGAACCAAAAGATTCAGTTTTTTTTAACTCTTAAAACCAGTTCATTCTAAAGCAAATGATGATTCATTTTTCCAAATTTTCCATTTCAATTTCTGAAGCAAATGATATGATTTTCCAAACTTTTAAAGCTGATTTAGCTTTGATGTGATCAGTGCAGTGCGACCATTCTTCAAGGTTCAAGTTATATAAAGCTCAAACCGTTGAGTCTTTTAACCAAGGATTTAGCAATTCTGGATCAATCCAATAGAAAGAAATCACATTGCTTTTTTCCAGCAAATCTGATAATAATGTAAGTAATAACAAAGTGTTTAAATTACTCTTTAACTTTATGAATAACAAACTAATAAACTAAATCAAAATAAGTAAAAACCTACATTTGAGTTGCACAGTGTAAGAAAACCTTCGACAAGGTTTAGTGTCAGTCCAATGGTCGTACTCTGACAAGAGTCTTTGACACTTAACAATGGGTAGGTAAAACCCTTTGTTTTTGCGTGGACATTTTTGATTTTGAAATGAATTAAGGGTTTTCAATTTGGGGGGGAAAAGTTGGTGAGATGGTTGGGTGAAAAGGGTAATTAGGTTTTGGGTATAAAATAAGGGGAGAAAAGGTTAGGGAGAGAGAACAGGAGAGGCGTCGTGTTCAAGAATCGCGCGGAGCGCGAGTGGAGGGGGGATGTGGGCAGGCGTCGGGCACGATGGCTTTGTGTGGTGTGATAGTGTAAGGGGGTTGGCGGCGTGTTAAATGTTAATTGGTTTTATCACAGATAGGCCAGTATTTATATAAATCGGACTGTGACAGGATACATCATCAGGGTCACATGTGATGTTGGCGTCCAACAAAAAATCAGTGTTGTTTGTGTGGTGGTGTGTGGTCCCGAGATCCAAACGTTGTTGTAGAGGGAAGCAGTAGGGGGGTTGGTGAGGCATTGACGAGCATCACGCATGTGATGGGACACGCGCATCTCTGAAGAGTCACTTCTAGTTGCGAGAGAGTCATTGATGGATGCTAGAGTCACCGTACAGCTCCGGCAGTAATGTCTGCAAAATGGTTATGTAGGAGTGAGTCTCTGTTTGTGATGCTGAGTAGCTGTCATAGTTCTCATCTATGACATAGCACAAGATAGTTCTAACAGAGACCGGATAATGATGAGCAACAGATTTATACTAGAGATCACACTACAGGCTTTCACTTTATCTCGGCGACGTGAGCGAGCAAAAGGCTAACGCGTGTGGATCACGGATCACGTCACAAGGACAGCTATGCTCGGCGACACTCGTGATACTTAACGCTTTTAGAAAGACCCGCGCAGAAGCGCGAGAGGCTGGACAGTGCCACAATCCCTATCTTTGATCTTAATGGCGCTCATAAAGATTCGTATATTTGCTTCGACAAACCAATAAGTCGCATCATAATTGATTCAAACTATACGCTTTTAGTCATATCAGATAGGCTGCATAGAAAAGCATCTTGTATTAATACTAATAATTCTCGAAATATTATTTATATTTCATAGTTTCTCTTTGTTTTGAGAATGAAAAAAATACAAATACGTATTACGTAAAAGTATAACGTAGACAAAGTTTTTAGTTGTAAAACTACATTTCAACACAACATCACTTAAGGTATGAACAATGAGTATTAAAAATTTCAAGTAATGATCAAAGAACCATTTTCTCATACAAAAGAACTAGCCATTTATTTTAAAACTTAGCGAAACTATTTAAAATAAATCAAAAGTTAATCCAAACAATTTAAATTTGAATTTAGACGCTAGAAAGATATCTTACCAAGATTTATCATTGCACGTAAAAACAAAAAACCAATATCGTTTGAGTATGAACAGTTTTCTTAAAGAGTAGACGTTGCCTTAACAAGTAAAAAACGTTCACCGCGGAGAAGCGTCCCTAGTATTTCTTGCCTATATATAGAAGCTCATTTTTTCAACACAATCACCTTTCTCTACGAATTTCTATGCATAATCACAACAACTTTTTATCACTTTCATTTGATCATTACAACTTGTTTTATCTTATTCAAGTGATCAAAATCGGTTCCTGAAGGAATGATAGATCAGTACCTGAAGGAATGTGTATATCAGTTCCCGAAGGAATGTGTAGATCAGTTCCTGAAGGAATGAGTAGATCAGTTCTTGATGGAATGAGTAGATCGGTTCCTTCTTAACTTCAGTAGATCGGTTCCCAAAGGAGTCAGTAGATCGGTTCTTTCTTGACTTCAATTGATCGGTTAAGTAGATCGGTTCTAACTGTTTGAAACCTACAATCTTCAAAACACAAAAAGATCTATTTTGAATGATTTTGACACAATTTTTATTGTACAACCTTCTTATCTAAGCCTATTAGGACCCGAAAAATGCAAACTTGATGAATTTAACACAAAAAATTTTGAATCAAGATTTTGAGTAAAAAAATCACCCGAACCATAAAAACTTAAAAAATAAGCTATGAAAATCCATAACCCACTTGTACAAATAAGCTAGAAACTATAGAGAAGAGAAAGTTTCAAGCTTTTGCACAAAAAACCACCAACCAAGAAAAAGCCGAAGCTTTTTGCTTAAGAATAAGCTATGAAGTGCGTTTTTTAAGCTACGAACACCATGAAAAACACTTACCATCAACACAAAACGCACCTAGGCTCTGATTCCAATTGTTACCTAAAAGATTCTAGCCTAAAAAATACAATCGGGAGGCCGGGGAGGATTAAACAAATAGAAAGCCATATTATTGATGTAGAGAGAGAAAGGTAAAGAGGGAAAGATGTGTGTTTTTTAGAGAGAGAAACAACACACACCTTATGATACAAAAATGAATTTTCACCCCTCCATGGAAGTATGGAGGGGGTATTTATAGTCTTAGTGACACAATACTATCTTAACTAGTCATTATTAGTCCCTACGTGTCACGCTTTAACTAAACTATTATAATTCTGTATAAGTCAACATATTTTAAGGCTAACAATTAAGATAAAAGGTGAAAAGAAAGAAGCCTTCCTTACACTTAGGCAGAAACCGGGTCAATACATAAACTGTCAAAAACACGAAGCTGTTTTCTAGTATTGAAGACATTCGTCATGGACCTAGTGACGCAATGCACAACCCTTCCCAGCCACTCAAGGTCTCTTAAAAGACTCTTGTTTCATTTCTCACAGAGATTAAACACATTTCTATCAACTTTCTCACTCCGAGCTAGTTGGTATTGAAAAGGTGGCAGTCTGCTCCAGCCTCCGATCACTAAAATCAAATGTGCACTATCGAGTCTAAAACCATAAAAGCGATCATCCATAAATATCATTAGGACACTTATCCAAAATATGCTTGCTAATTTACACAATGTGAAAATGTTAGCCTCAAAAATATTGAGTCAAACGAGAAGTTCGTTCATTTGGAATATTAGGTCTCGGTCATTTATATATTAAATGTTATAATAGGCTAGAACGGGTATTAGGCTCATTTAATGTAATCTAATAGGTCATGTGTATCGGGCGAAAGCCCAAGTAAACTCGAGTCTAACCCAAGACAAACCCTCGGCCCACTAAGCCTTTAAGGCTGGCCTATCTAGGGTATATAAACCCATCTCCATGTGTGGAGAGAGGGTTGTTGGTCTCATTTGTATCTTGGCAAGTAAATCAACCTCCATTTTCATTCTCTCCCTAGTTTCTCTTTCTAGTTTCTCTCTTTACAATTCTTCTCATCTCCTAGCTTATTTTCTTGTTATCAATAATGAAGTGAAGTGATTATTTTGTTACCGACATTTGGTATCAAGAGCCTCGGGTGGATCGTGGTTGTTTTGTGGTTTAATAAGCTCAAATAAGAATTTTCGTGGCTTATTTCTTCAAATAAGCTCACGGCATAAAAAAATTAGGGCTTATTGGTGTGTTGAGCTTATTCTCTCTTTGGTCTTCGTGTTTCTAGCTTATCTTGAAGATTATTTTTCATTTTCGTGGCTTATTGTTGCAAATAAGCTCACGGCTCACAAAATTTTTGGGCTTATTGGTTCGTTTTGCTTCTTTACATCTTGCTATACTTGGTCTACATCTTCTAAGTCACTAAACTAGTTGCTTCGTTTTTCCTTTTTCATAATTTCCGAGCTTATTTTGATAAATTTCGAGCTTATTTTGGTTGCTTATTTTCGAAGCTTATTTGTGATTGGCTTATCATTTTTGTGGTCATAACCGGTCAAACAAGAGGAGACCAAGATCCACAATTTTAGACTACAAAGACAAGGACACTTTGTTTGTTAGTTTAAGTGGTCCTCACCCGAAAGTGACACCGAGCGTAATATGTAAGACAAGCCTGAGCAAAATATGAAGGTTATTATTGCAGCGGAATATGTTTAAGTTCAAGCGAAATATGCAGGTTCAAGTTCAAGCGAAATATTACATTTAGTAAAAAGAAACTCTGCCAAATTTCTTATAACTCAAGCGGAATATGTTTATCAAGCGAAACATGCAAGACTAAGTTCAAGCGAAATATGTTAAATTCGAAGCGAAACATGCAGTGTTGAAATCAAGCGAAATATGCAAAAGACCAAGCGAAACATGCAATTCCTTTTTCAAGCGAAATATGTTCTCTTTCAAGCGAAATGTGCAGTCTTCTGAATTCATGCGAAATGTGTAACTTTTGAAGCGAAATACGTAATTTCCAAAGCCAAGCGAAATATGCACTCTTGCAAGCGAAAGATGTAAGTTTAGGAATTTTAACATTCAAGACATTCAATTCACATCAAACAAACCTTAATCCAAATCAATTAACATTTACGGTTTTCTATTGATTTTGTAAAATCTCGCGAAAGACACAATTCTCTTCTCGGTTTTAATCATAGACTTGTAAAATCCCGTGAATGTTTATTGTTTTCATTTTACCACAACTTCAATCACAACACATCTACTTAAGATCCTACAATCATTTTCACTTCATAATTTTCAGTAAAATGGAAACGAAAGATACTTTATCTTCGTGTTCTAATTCGGAAGAACAACAAATGCAACAAATTCAAGACAAAGCAAAAGAAAGTTGCATGGTATCTTTTCGACAACTTCATTCACACCTCAAGCTTCTTTCAAACAACAACTTAAATGGAAATCGAACCGAGTCTGGATTCAAACGTGCATTTGCGACACTCTTTGGTCAAGATATAGAGACTTTCACAGGCACAATGTTCCTGAACGTGAACCAACTAGAAAAACAACTTGACAAAGAAGAATTTCAAGAAATTGGATCCATGGCTTCTTTTAGAGTACTCGAGACACAGTTTAAGATGTTCATCAAGTCACGGATGTATATGGATGATGAATATGTTGTAATGACAAGCAACTATTTTCTACAATACACTCAACTCGAGATTCCAGAATTCCGTGACATACTGATCCAACAAATGGAATCTGTGAAGAAGTCGATTGATGAAAGAGCACTGCATAAAAGAGAGTATAACATCTGGGTGAATGAAAGACAAATGCAGACAATAAAGGATAAGGTTAATTCGAGTAAAGCATTGGATGCTAGCTTGGTTGATACAGAAAGCAGTGGGACAACATTAAAAGAGCAAGATACAAGCAGCAGATCAGGGAATGATGCACATGTCGATAATGCAGATATCAGACCCATATATGATGAAGAGCCAATGGCTGAGGTACAAACAATTGCTGAAATCAATGTATTTGCTACAGGACAACAACATACTGAGCAACCTGAATTCAATAATGAAGGAGAGGTTGACCAGAATGTTGAACAATGTCATGACACATGTCCTTTGCCTGCTAAAGTAAATGATAACCAGACAACTGAACTCACAAATCAATCCCTCGAATTTGAAAATATTTGTCTCAAAAAGACTGTTGCCCAATTTCAAAAAGATTTTTCAAGAATGGAAGCACATTGTGTTAATCTTGAACTTAAATATCAAAATCAAGTTTTAAAAGAAGGGCAACATGGTTAATTTTTTAATGTAAAAATTAATGAAGCCAAGGTTAAACATGACATAGATGTAATTGAAATAATAAACATCGAATTGGAACATAAAGTGGCTCAATTACTTAAGGAAAATAAGACTTTGAAAAGGCATTACAAAGAAATGTTTGATTCTATCAAGACAACGAGAGCTAAGAACATAGAACACACAACTTCTTTGATTGCAAATAATGATAACTTCAAAGCTCAACTTCAGGAAAAAGGGTTTGCAATCGCAGCATTAAAAAATGAGTTAAGAAAATTAACAGGAAATAGTGTGAATACTAAGTTTGCAAAATCGTCAATCTTAGGGAAACCGGTTTTACAACAACGTAGAAACCAATCAGTTGTTAGACAACCGACTGCGTTTAAGTCTGAACGACCTAGAATTTCAAAGCCACGGTTTGCCTCCCAAGTTGATGTCAATAACGATTTGTCAAAACCAGTCACTACACATTATTTGCCTAAGGAAAGAGAATCTGCTGTTGCAAAACCTCATCACATGATTGCACCTGGCTCATCTAGGTATAGCTCAAATGACATGGTTCATAATCACTACCTAGAGGAAGCTAAGAAAAAGACACAAGAAAGCGGTAGGAATTCAAGACCTAGTGTGATGCCTTCTGCTAAATCACAAAGCACAGCTAATGGTAGCAAACCAAAACCTAGGAGCAATACTCAAACATCTAGGAATTGGCCTGCATCCAAGAATAGTTTTGTAACGACAAAGACTGTGCCCATAGCAGAACACTCTAGGAATTCTAGAAATTTTTCTGACACCAAACATTTTGTTTGCTCGACATGTCAGAAATGTGTCTTTAATGCAAATCATGATTCTTGTGTAACAAAATTCTTGAATGAAGTCAACTCCTTAGGTGGAAACCGACGGGTAGAGTTTTCAAAAACGTGGTTCTTAGATGGGTTCCAACCGGAAAGATATTCACCTCTAGCATAACAAAGGTTGACAGTGAACCCCCAAATGGTTCAAAAGAAGATATCACTAACCAATGTGAAAGCGAACAAGCTCTTGATGTTAGTGCAGGTACTCTCTTAAGTACAGGTACATCGTTCAATCCTATAAAGGAAGGACTCCGAGTTTGGTTGCGGAAAAGACAGATATCTCAGAAAACAGGGCTTCAAGGAATTTTGATCTGATGATCATCAAATGGTGTCTGCTGAAAATAACACTTCAGGCCCCGTTCCTCAATGTTCAAAAGACTTGACTCACCATCAGATCAAGCCCTGGTCTCATGGATGATGTCTGATCACCACAGTTCAGATCAGACCTCGCACACACAACGACAATGGGGGTCTGCTGAAAATAACACTTCACCCCGTTCCCTCAATTTCAAAAGACGTTTAAAAACGCAGCAGATCAAGGCCTAGCGTCTTCATGGAGATGATGTCTGTTCAACCAGTTCAGGCCTCGTTCTTCATCAATGACTTCTGATCATAACCGTTTCAGAACTCGAAACTCACATGACCACAGCACTGAACCGTCAGTTCAAAAAAGTGGTTCCAAAAAGTTGTTCCTCTAGAATTTCAAGACAGCTACATCACGACAAGAGTTAGAATTACTATTCCACCATCACATAACAAAGCTGAGGACAACAGGTAAATAAAGTAAAAACAAAAAATGTGAAAAATAGAAAATTTCCAAATAAGAATCTTCTCTACGGGTACTCTTGAATCGATAACATTACGTGCTTAGAATGTCGATTAACATTGACAACGGGTGTGTAAAAGAAGTTCGAGCGAGAGTATTTTCAAATAGGTTTCAAAACATGTCATTTCCTAATTTTCTAGATGGCTTATGTGCAAATGTCAGTACATTAACCCGGACTTGCACATAAAGGAAGGTTTATATCTTATCTCACAATGAGAAAATAACGTTTTCGGCCTTGAGCTGTTCTTACAAGACATTCAATATTTTTTAGCTCAAGAAA
Source organism: Tanacetum coccineum (assembly GCA_026074375.1). Classification (NCBI taxonomy): domain Eukaryota; kingdom Viridiplantae; phylum Streptophyta; class Magnoliopsida; order Asterales; family Asteraceae; genus Tanacetum; species Tanacetum coccineum. Next base: position 10,449 of record BQNB010111721.1, on the reverse strand, counting down.
AAGATAGTGTACGTTTCAGTCGCCTTACCTTACTTAGAAGAGAAGTCACTCTAACATTTGGTTTTTTTCAAAAGTTTGAACACAATTTTCAAGAATTTCTCATGACAATTCAAATCTTTCAAATGTGTGTTTCAAGACACTCCAACCCTCACCATGTTTTCAAAAGACATCAACAATTTTTTAAATTGGTCCTACTTTTGAGGGGGAGTTTTTTTTTCGAAACAAAGTTTTAAATGTTCTTAGGATACATCATCACGACCATTCTTATTGTATTCAAAACATTATCAAAATGTTCCAAACCATCATAGGCAGTACCATAAAAATTTTCCTCCCACGGATTTTTCAAGACATATTTTAATACAAGGTAATTTTTTTCAAATTCGAATGTTTTATTATATAAAATAAAGGGAGAAAAAATAATTAAAATATGATCTATTCGATTCCATCCTCAATGTGCAGAAGAAAAGTTTATGGTTCGATCTTATACCCAACAACATCTTAATTTCACGACGATTCTGAAGTCATAAGGTGGTTAGGTTAGGAATTAATCCTATGATCCAACCAGAACCGGAGGATCTACCCAAGGATAATCCAAAGTTAGAAATAGCAGTCCTTAGGTATGATTGGAGATGAATGTATATGGGAATAATGCCGACTAAGATTGAGCTAACAGCTGGAACAATCACAACAGGAGTTTTAGTAAATGACATCCGGTAAGCAATTGAAGGAGTTGAAGAATGAAAAAGAAATTATGGATAACGGGAAGAAACAAAGAAGCCATCCACACAACTTTAAGGCAGAACCTGGTCAATAATATGCTGTACATAATCACAAGTTGATTGCTGACATTGAAAATACATTATGGCCCCCGTGGATCAATGCACAACCCTGGTAGCCATTCGGTATTCACTAACAGAAACTTCTCATTTGTCAACGGAGATACATACGTTATCTATTGAACATCTCACTCTGATATAGTTGATATTTGGAATAGGTCGCAATATGCTCCACCTCCGAGTACTAAAACCCAAATGCCACAAATCGAGACTAGAGCCAAGGTCAATCCTAAATCTCGTTAGGACATATTCCATTTCAAACACTTGTTGAACATCATCAAATTCACAAGCTGTTAACAAGAGTCCTACGTAATATCCTTGTGATATTTGCCAGAACATCCGAGTGATACTATAAGTATTCACAATGAAGATGGAAATCCTGCTTGAGTCAGCATCAAACAAGCTCTTGGTAAGGAGACTTGCGAGAATTCTATATGAATCAAACTTGTACAACTGGATACGATTATGGTCCAGTAAATGAATAGAACTGTTGATGATTTTGATAAAAACCATGACACTCTCGATGTGTTACAAAAACACTTAACGAGTGACACGTCGATTGAATTATTAAATAAATTTTCTCGGTTTAACAACTAACTAACCTGCAGTCAAACGTGGTAACGCAACCTCAATCCCCATTCAATATGCTCATCAACGAAGACATACTATCTAGAAAAGCTCAAGATTTAAAACATAGACTAATCCGCAAACTCTGAATCATAAAGCTTTCAAGATGAAGAATAGTATGAGTCATGTTGGTCAAAGACACAAGATCGCAAGATGGCATAGACTTATAACAGACAAGGACAAAGTCCCAAATGTAAAGATCAGCAAAGCATGAAGGAACAAACCTACAACTACAGAACAAAGAGAAAGACCAAGAACCACATGAGCTTAACGCAAAAGCAATCTCATTGATGCTCATAAAGGAGTGGGTCACATGAACTCACTTCGAGGAGATTGTTAGCCTCAAAAAATATTGAGTTCGAACTGAAGTTTCGTACCCATTATTATATGTAGTCTTGGTCAATTTAATTAGTTTAAGTGTACATAGGAAAAAAAAGTATCGGGATACCGGGCTCGATAGTTAATCTAATATTGTATATGTTTCGGGTTTAATCCCAAGCAAAACCCGAGCCCGGGTCCTAGTTAAATATCTCGCGCGTACCTTTAACGTGACGGGGTATATAAGCTTTTTCTTCTTTAGAAAAAGTTAGTTGTTTCATTATATAAAAATCTTCTTTTTCTCATTCTCTCTAACCTCTCTCTTCTTTCTCTCTCTAAAACAACTCAATATTTCTTTATCTCTTTTCTTGGTTCGATTCGTGGTTCGTAATATGAAGTGAAAGTGTAAATCGGATTCCTACAATATAGTAAGTATTATGATTTGCTTGATAAGAGGCATTAGGATTAACCCATGTTTTAAACCTGTAATTGTTATGATGGTCACACTGATCATATAACTAACCCACACCCTTGCCATGCACTCGACTTTAGTGCAGGATACCCCTAGTACAACCCTCCGAGCCTATCCTTTTTCACGGTTCTCGTAATTTTCTGGTTAAACTAGACTATTAATGAAGAACATTGTTCACCCTTACACCAATCGTTACACCCAAATCGCCTTAGCCTACCTTGTATGTACTCATTTTTAGTACATTATTGTGTTTAACTCAAGTTAATTATTTGAGTACACGGTTGCTAAGTCCCTATCCTTGTAAATACTGTTTTGGGATGATTGGGATTCATGGTAGTATTTATTTCGCGGAAGAATGGGGAAGAAAAGTTAAGTCAATACACCCATACGTTTGTTAGATGATCTCCATGTTATTTTGATCCACCTCAAATCAGGTCATTAGTTAGATTGTAAATATCGAGCATGTAAAAGCTCAAGTGTAGGGGTACGTGCTATAAACCCCATGTTATGATGTATTATGTTATTAAGAAAAATAGAAAAGAAAAAGAAAGAGATTGATGTAGAGTTGTGTAGAGTTTGTATATCTTCGTCCGAGTCTTGGCTTAGCAACCAAACCAAAGTGTATTCGTGTAAATAATTAGCTAACTCTTCCACTCTAAATTCACCCAAAGCCACCCAAATGTATCCCATCCGTTTCCGTTTCCATTATATGTTATCTTACACCTACACCCCACAACCCTTTAAAAAGACATCTTAGATAGTAATGAATAATGCTTACGCTTAGCGGTTTGATCCTTTACCAAGCCGATGGTAATTTATATGTTATGACAGGTAGTGAGTGTTGATTTTCCGTTTTCCCCTTTTGTTATAATTTATTATACACCCGAGTGAAAAAGAGAATCCCAAACACTTATGTGAGGTGCTAGTATTTATTTTTCGTGCTTTTAATTACGAGGTCTAGAAGGTTGTGTTGTAGGATATGTTTAAAGAGTAGGTGAAATGACCCCTCATACTGTTATTGTCTAGATAGAAAAACCCATTTGCTTGAGGACAAGCAAATCTCAAGTGTAGGGGTATTTGATGAGGTGTCATTTTATACACTTATTGGGGTCGTTTAAACCTCAAAATTGTGTGTTTATGCCCAAAATAAGTACTTAATCGTTCCTTTTCAGGTATTTCTTATTTGAAAGACATTTGGATGAATTACACGTGACTTGGGCTCATTTGGAGAAGAAACGGACGAGATTACAAACCAACACCAAGACTCTTGAAGATTTGTACTTACAGAGCCTAGAGACGGCGTCACAAGCTATACACGACGCCGTAACAACTCATCAAGTGACGGCGTCACACATTTCAAGACGGCGTCACACATTTCAAGACGGCGTCAGCCCACACCGACTCAACCCTAGATCTAAAAGATTCTATTTATGACTGCATCACGACCAAAACGCGACGCCGTCGCATCGATTTTCTTATATATACAAACCT
>BQNB010111720.1:3753-22294 GCA_026074375.1 Tanacetum coccineum | reverse complement strand
AGTTGGGTTTGTAAAATAAGCACCAAAGGGTGCTTTGGGTCTCGGGATAGCCACCACCATAGGGTGGGTTTGGGTGGCAGCCACCCACATAGGGTGCGTTTGGCTGTAACAGCCCAAATGGGGTGTTTGTTTCTGGGTTTTGACACGGTACGGGTGCGTTTGATTTTGATAGAAACATCGAAAAGGGTGCGTTTGGCTATTCTTAACAGCCTAGGGGTGCGTTTGGTTGTGATAAACGCCACATAAGAGTGCGTTTGGTTTAATAGACTGACAAAAGGGGTGTTTGGTTGGCTGTGTAACCGCACAAAGGTGCGTTTGGTTGGGCAGAATCCGCACGAGGGTGCGTTTGGTTGGACAGAATTGCAATAAGGGCGTGTTTGGTTCAGCAGATTGCATCAAGGGGTGCGTTTAGGTTTGGGTTTAATAGTAGTAGGAGCGTTTGGGTTAACAGAAAAACCATAAGGGGTGCGTTTGGGTGAGCAGAAAACCAATAAGGGTGCGTTTGGTTTATATAAATCGGCTAATATAAAACATGTTAAGTTTCGGTAAAATATAAAATCGGATTAAGTGGTGGTTTAAAATGGTTAAATAAATATGATATTTATTATTTTGTTTAGTTTAGATATAATAACATATATATATATATAATATATGTATATATATATATATAATATATGTATATATATATAATATATGTATATATAACACGCGGGTGTTTGAAACATTAAAACGCGAGTAAAATTGCAACATGGATTGAATTTCATAAAAATGGAAAATGGGGTTTAAACGAAAAGGTTGCTAGATGTTAGAAAAAGACTCAGTCACCCAATGTATTTAACTGTTTATTAATAGCTCGTAGTTAATAGTTTAACGTATGACTTTCGGTAATTAACCGGGTACTAATACCCGATATATTGTAAGAACTATATAAGCCTCTTCCAACTTCGGAAGAGGTAAGCTAGTAATAATCATTTTCCTTTTACACATACATTTCTATCTCTAGAAATATCTCTTTAGAAATATCTCTCTATGTGTTTCTCTCTCTAGAAACTAGCCAAGTCCAAGAATTGACCCCGTGTTATGATATATGATATACCACAGGTTTTTTGTATGTAAGGCTCGTGTGTGGCCTTACATCACCCCTTCAAACGTTTAAACTTTTAAATATATGGCTATAAATAGCAGTAAGGCTCAAGTGTAGCCTTATGATATCTTTTGTTGTAAATAACGACACAAAAGATTTGAAAGGAATTCATTAATAGTGTAGAAAGATTTACATCATTTCACGTATGAACACTTAGTTTACTATACTTTATGAAGATTCTCTTAGTGAAAGTAGTCGAAACGATGACTTTTTTGAAAAAAGATGGGTAACAAGTTTTGCATGTAAAACTTATGGAGGTTTGACCCATTTCATGTTTGATCAATTGGAGAGCCAGATAATGTTTCTAGCTTGTAGGATCCATCTCCATAGGCTTTTTTAACTATCTAAGGCCCTTCCCATGTTGGTCCCATTTTTCCTTGGAACTCTGCTTTGCTTGCGCTGTTAAGTCGGAGCACATATGTACCTGACTTAAAAGTGGATGGCTAGACACGTTTGTTGTAGTATCCTTCCAGCTTTTGGTTGTAATAGGCTTATCTAATCGAAGTTATCTCCCTTTTTTCTTTGAGCATATCAAGGTTTTCTCTACGCCTTTTCTCGTTCTGCTTGACATCAAAATCTTGAATTCGTTTTGTTTCCACACTTATTTCAATGGGAACTACAGCTTCTGAACCATATACTAGTCTGAAGGAAGTTTCTCCGTTGATGGATTTTGGAGTTGTCCTATGTGCCCATAATACATGTGTGTGGTAGCTCATCTACCTAACCTTGATGAGTCTTTTCCAGTCTTTGTTATATTCCTTTGACGATGTCCCTGTTGGTGACCTCAACTTGCCCATTTGCTTGGGGGTGATAGACTGAGGTAAAGGCTTGGAGTATTCCAAGCCTTTGGCAAAAAAAACAGGGAATATTCCTTTGGTGAACTGCTTCCCATTATCGGAGATGATTATTTGAGGTATTCAGAATCTACACACTATATGTTCCCAAACGAATTTCTCTATATGCTTCCCAGTTATGGATATCAGTGGCTTTGCTTCGACCCATTTTGTGAAGTAGTCGATTGCTACGACGAGGAACCTCGCACCTCCTGGTGCTACGACGAGGAACCCCACTAGGAGAAAGGCCATGCTGAGGTTATAGGTGTTATCTCTTGTTTTGGCTTTCTTAGTATGGATGAGTGGATTTGACATGCTTCAAATCTTTGGATTAGTGTCTTTGCATCATTATGCATCGAAGGCCAATAATATCCTAGCTTGGTAATCTTTGATACCATCGACCGTAGTCCTGCATGCATTCCACAGGAGCCTTTGTGTATCTCTTGGATATGTTCTTTGCTTGTACTGGCCCTACGTATCGCAGCCATGGCGAAAGGTGTGACTTGCGATATAGCTTGTCATCAATCATTTTGTACCGAGGTGCCTTAATTCGTAGCTTTCTGGCCTTCTGCGGATCACTGGGGAGTATTCCCAACTGTAAGTATTCGCGGATGGGTAACATCTAATTATCCCCTTCCTCCTTTACTATGTCTGCTACTTCCCTCTGTATGTTTGATTTTTCGTGTATTACCTCTACTAAGACCTCCTTAGCGAGTTTCAAGAATGTCATTGAAGCTAGTTTGCTGAGAGCGTCCGCCTTCTGTTCTAATCTCTTCGGACATGCTCCATGGTATAGTTGCTGAAGTTCTTGAGTATCTCCTTTGTCTTATCCAGGTATTGTTTAATAGTTGGCTGCCTTACCTCGAAGATCCCTTTTACCTGGTTTGCTACCAGTTGAGAGTCTACGAAGATGGCTAGCAATTGAATCTTCATTTCTGTAGTAATACGGAGACCTGCTAACAGTGCTTCATATTTTGCCTCATTGTTGGTGGTTTCAAATTCAAATCTAAGAGCATAAGTGTACTCTTTCCCCTCAGGGCTGACCAACATTAATCCTGCTCTAGAACCATCAAAGCTTGAGGCTCCATCTGTGAATAACTTCCATGCATTCTTTAGCCCTGGTCCCTTGCCTTTGGTTTCCTCGACCTTCGTTTCTCTGTCTTCTGCGGAAGGGGTTTCAGCCAGTATCTGTCTCTTGAAAAAATTACGTCCCCTGAATTCAATTTCGTGCTCCCCTAGTTCGATTGCCCATTTAGCTATGCGCCCTGACTTTTCGGGCCTTGCGAGGATTTGTTTTATGGGTTTATCGGTTAGTATCCGAATAGGGTGAGCTTGGAAGTACCTTCGGGAGCCTTCTTGCGGCATGTATGAGGGCCAGTATGAGTTTTTCCAACTCTGGGTACTCTAGCAGCGCTCGGCTCACGAAGTACATAGGTACCTGCTTTTTTCCTCTTTCTGCTAACAACACTGCGTTTATGCTTCCTTCTGATGCTGCGAGGTACATTACTAAGGTTTCGCCTTCTATTGGCACTATGACCGTTGGCAATGTCTCTATGAACTTTTTCATGTTTCAAAAAGCTTCGTCTGCCTCTATCGTCCATTAAACTATCTTCCCCTTTGTGCAATTCTTTAACGTTTTCAAGAAAGGAAGTGTCTTGTCTGCTCCCTTTGAGAGAAATCGACTCAGGGCCGCCAATTTTTCGTTGAGACTTTGCATTTCTTTTATCATCTTTGGTGGTTGTAAGTCTGAGATTGCTTTCACCTTCGAAGGGTTAGCCTTAATCCCCTGCTTCATAATGAGATGGCCCAAGAACGGTCCTTCTTCGACATCGAAAGAGCATTTGCTTGGGTTGAGCTTCATATTAATTGCTCGAAGCTTGTCGAAGGTTTCTTTGATGTCAACGAGCATGTCTTCTTCGGAGTCGCTTTTTATGACCATGTCATCAACATGAACTTCAAGGTTGCGTCCTATTTGATCGTTAAACACCTTATCGACTAACCTTTGGTACGTGGATCCTGTGTTTTTCAGACCAAAAGGTAATCTTTTATAGCAGAATACTCCTCTTGTGAAGAAGGTTGTCTTTTCCTCGTCTCTTTCTGCCATCTGTATCTGATGGTAACCTTTGTATGCGTATAGGAAGCACTTCAGCCAGAACTTGGAGAGAATTTCCACTTTCTGATCAATTGCTGGTAAGGATGATGGTCTTTTGGACAAGCCTTGTTTATGTCTGTGAAATCTACACATAACTTCCATCTTCCGTCATCCTTTTTTACCATAACAGGGTTTGACACCCATGTCTGTTATTTGACTTCTCGTAGAATATTAGCCTTGGTAAGCTCTTCTACTTTTTTACGCATTGCTTCGTTCCTCTCTGGTGCTAGACTCCTCTTCTTTTGCCTGACCAACTCTATGTGTTTGAACTCGTTCAATCGGTGCTCTGTGTTGAAGGGTTTTCGTCCTACCATAATGGTTCTTGGGATTCCTGTTATGTGAGCGTAGGTCCACGCGAAGACATCGGCGTTGACCTTAGGAGACCTTGTAGTTTCATCTTGAAACTGGTTGACAGTTGTCTTCCTATAACGATTGTTTGCTTCGGATATTCTTCGTTAACAACGATCCTCTCTTTGGCGTCCACGCAGCTGAAGATATCCTTTGGAGTGTTTTGAGGGGTTCCTTTTAGCTTTTTCTTCTATTCTATTGCCTTGTCGGATTCACGTGTCGAAAATACGATGCCAATTCCTCTAGGAGTGTGGAATTTTATGGCTCTGTGGATTATAGACACTACGATTCCCATTCGTTGCATAGCAGTCCTTTCGAGTAGCAAGTTATGCGGAGAATTAGACCTTACAATTACAAAGTTGAGAATCTCTGTCCTTGCATAAGGACTGTCGCCTATTGTGATTTCCAAAGGTACTTCTCCTAGAGGCCAAGAGTGTTGCCCGGAGAAGCCGACGAGCTGAGTCTTTGAGTCTATTCAGAGAGACTTGATGGATGGCTTTAATTTCAAGAAGCAATGCTCGTAAATAACTTCACATGAGCTTCCGCTATCCATGTATACCCTGCTTACTTGTCTTTCGGATATCCGGGCCTTTATGATAACTAGATCTGAGGAGTTGATGCTCGAAACAGATGGAAATGTGATTTTCCATACTCCGTCAACAGATTCTTCCACTGACTTCCTCTTTAGAGCTCGATTATCCCTGCTTATCATGAGGATTAGGGATTCTAAAGGTGGTGTATCTTTGTCTCCTTTCTTCCATTCACCTAGTTGAGTATCAAAGGCTTTCGACTTTCCCTTTTTTATCCCTTTTACTAGATGAGCTAGTTGTCCTGATTTTACAGTTTCTTCGATTTGGCGCCTTAATTCCCGGCACTGGTTGGTGTCGTGCCCATGATCTTCGTGAAAGTGATAATACTTAGACATGTCCCGTGATCGCCTACTTCCGGATAAGCGAGGAGGTTGTTCAAAGGTTTTTACGACCTTTTCTGTTGCCAGAATTTCCCTTGGGCTCTTGGACAAGTTGGAGAGCATCCCATGGTTAGATCCACGATACGAGAAGAACCTATAGGAAGGATTTTTCCTAGATATATTGAAACCCTCCCTTCGGCCATTCGGAGCTCCATTGGTTGCCACTTCTCTTGCTTCAATCCAAGTGTAAGTTTTCTCCATCAGAACTTTGTAAGTGGTTAGAAGGTTTGTGGAGAGAAATTCCACCAGGTTTCTTGTTCTTAGCCCATGAACAAATCCAGAAATACGATGGTCTTCGTGTAAACCCAAAATCTGCAAAGTATCATCTGTATACCTAGTGACGAAGGCTCTAGTCTTTTGCCTTCTCTTTGCTTGATGTTGTGCACCGCGAGGTGCGTCTTTGTAAACTTCTTTTGTTGGCTAAAGTGTGACCAAAATTTTGCCTTTAAATCCTCGGAGTTGAGGATGCTACCTACTTTTTGACTATTCTACCATATTCGGGCAGAGTCTTTGAGGGTGTATGTGAACATATGACATGCTACAGGCATCACCCATTTTTGCATACGGATGGCCCCTTCGAAAAGGTGTAAGTAGTTATCGGGGTCTCTTGTTCCATCATAGGAGCCCACATAAGAAGGCATTTTTAGTCTGTCTAGAAGAGGATAATCCTCAATCCAATGAACAAACGGGGTCACGCAGCTAGTCGGATCTGCAAAATAGACCCTGGGGCCAGGGTTTGGGTAGCGTCTAATTTGGCTGTGTACACATAGGTTGTATGTAGAAGGGATAATTATTGGAGGGAGTAACCGCAGGGTACATGAACCCGTTATAGGGAGAAACATTGTTGCTCGTAGGATCCTGTAGAACATACCCTCCCTGGGAATACTGGACGGAGGTTCCCCCAAAAAAGGGGTTACCATTCTGAGCATGAGGAGAGTAATTTAAAAGACTACCCTAAAGTGACACCCATATGTGGTTGGGAGCAAAGGTTGACATGAGTAGGCATAAGTCTATTGGGTGGTTGTAAATTATAGGGTATGAAAGGCTGAGCATTATGTGAGAGATGTGTACCAATTATGAAAGGAGGGTTTCATCCATGTGGTAATCGAAGATGAGGGCCCCCCCTCTCCAGCACGAATGCGTCAGAGACGATTTGTAACGGCTGACCATTTTCGCTCCTCCCTAAGTGAGATGCTAAAATTGGAGGAATATTCATTCCTTGGCTTCCGTTATTATATGCTCCAAGTCCCGAAGGCCTCCCACCTTCAGAATTCCTTTCTACCTTGCCCCCATCTCGATTGGGGATATCTTCGAAGTCTACCATCCTCTCTCTCCCTCTCTCTCTGTATTTAAGCCCTTAGAGACCTCATACGAAGGGACTCAGGGTGGTTCCTTATTCACGAACATGGTCTTGGTTCCATTTCCTTTCTTCATCACGTAATTCTCACTAAATTATTCCAGTTCAGTATGAGATATTCTTTATGTTTTGCTCCTTCGTTCACTTAGTATGGACTTTGAGACTTTTATAGAAGTGGCCTCATCGAAGGCGGGTTGCCGAATGGTATCGTGGATGGCCTCTTGATTAGTGGAGCATTAGTGGCGTATTTTTAGGAGTCGTGGTAGTAAAAGTAGAGTACAATTAGGGTCGAAAAAACACGTATGGGTATAGGGAGTTGGGTCTAAAAACCCGATGGTGGTGTCATCTCTCTCTCGCTTGTCATGCTGGAAAAGTAGGTTAAGTGGTTTGATGGTTATTGACTTAGTTTAAACGGGACTAATTATTGCAAGTCCCACGGATGGCGCCACTGATTATGCAAATATGGGCACGATCAGGCTTCGATGGGGATCAAAGAATTCTTGGGGTGAATGCTTGACTGCCAAGTCTCGTATAACATATGACAATACAAATGGAAACACTACGTTAAGTGAAGCGCATGGGGTGTCCCTACGAATAACCTCCGGTGTGAGAGTAAGTATGTGCTTTTGGGAGCAATGAATGTATGTAAAGTAAGTAAATGTGTGTTGGAAGCATAAAACCTACCTGAAGACCTTTCCATCTATTTATTGGTAGAGAAATAGGATGGAACAAGGCCTAGCACAATAACCGATGATCGTGGGGGTGTCCCACGATTTAAGGGGTGATTCCAAGAACCATGTACCGCGATCTCTACCTTGGCGGGGAAGCTTTGGTAGAGAGGGAGAACATAGGTTTTGACTTAACCAAGTCTGACATTTGCCCTAGTTTCGTTGAAGACCTTACCACGAAGGGTGTGGGTCTTCGCGTGGCAAATTTCCATACCGGTAACCATCGCGAAGATGATTTTACACCACTAGAAACTATTTAAAGGTTTCTAGGTGTAATTAGGAGTAGATCCCATTCGAGCTCGAAGGGGAGGCCTTCGAGCTAGAGGGGAGGGTACGTCATCACATACCCTTAGGATGAAAATGTGCTACGTGAGGTGAAGGCGGTATATGATTGGTCAAATTTTCTAATACCGTCATCCTAAAACTATCCAGACTATGTGGTTTGATGGGTGATTCGGGGCCTTTTTGTCTCCTAGGCTTATGTCTAAGGATGGAGAATTGGGTAAGGGTTTTGGTTGAGGCTCCGGTTCATCAAAACTAGGAACTTCCCTAGAACTAAGAGAAATATCATGATTACAAATATCCAAACCTACATCCTCTAGTTTCATTTGGTCCAAAGGTTCTACCTCCATCGGGGTTTCTAAAGTTTCTTCTACTTCTTTCGGGTAAGTCACGGGCAGCATGTATACCTCAAATGATGGTAGGAATTGTGGGGTATTTTATGGGATCGGATGTTATACCTTATCATTCATCATATCTAGATTACCTAAATGTTCATCGTATGTATTGGTAGAACCTAAAAATGACATACATCTAGGTATCTTAACTCTAACCATCTCACATTCTAAATCCTCCTTGTACGTTTTCTTAGGCTGTGACTCAGGCAATTCTATCATGTCATCTAACTTATGGGTCATTGCTAGAGAGCTTTTCTTAAAAGTTTGGTGCATTTGGTCACTCTTCCTAAGGGCCTCTTCATATCGAGCTTTCTTCTAACATTGATAAGGTCTCAAAGGTTCATATGGTTCACTATCTGGCCTAAAAGAGGAACCTTTCTTCAAGGTTTCAACTAACCATCTTAATTTAGCTAAATTAGAATAACTATAACTATACATTTTAAATGACAACTTTATTTACAAAATAAACAAGAGGGTTTTTACGAACAAAGGAAATGAAGAAAAGATACACTATAAGAAAGCTAACCTAATAAGAAAAACAAAACCTCACTTGATAGGAATCTAGTGAGTAGACCTAAGCTAGATAGAATCCGAAACCTAGACTATTCCTCGGCAGCGGCGCCAACAACTTGATGCAGCGGGTTGTAAGAAGTTTTACAATCCTCCTATGCAGAGTACCTAATCGTTGTAGTGTAGTATAGGCAAGACTGGGGGATTGATCATTCTTTAGGGGAATAGTGAGGTAGGTTCGAATCATACATTACTAGGGTCTAAAGGTTGAGGGAAGTGTATTTTTGTATTTTTATATTTTATGAAAGCAAGTTAAAATCTCGGGTTTTAGAAAAAGGTTTCAATTAATCTAATAACTACTCCTAAATGCAAGAAATGTAAATTGGTGGGAAACTCCTATAGGTAAACAAACATGCTCACTTAATCATGCAATACTCTCTAGTTACTTTCTCTAACTTATTGCCCGTCACCCTCGTTAGTGTAATGTGTAAGTATTCCCCTAATTCTATAGCGAGTTGGTCAAGTTTGCATTCTACGTGACAACCTAGTCGGGCGTTACTTGTCAAACACGCTCCCCCAATAGTAAATCACGCGCAATAAATACTTAAGAAGGAATCTACCTAATACTCAACTAGTTATGAAGAACTAATTGTAGGTTTCATCTAACCTAATCTCATTTTTTAGACGTCTATGCTAATGTAATATCTTATAGCTAGTTTTTTATAGCCTAACGCGCACACCACTAACAAGAAGCAATAAAATCAAAGATTACATAAATGGTCGAATATTTTAGCCTCCCTCGATAAAGGAGGTCTCGATGTAGGTAGTCTCAAAGCTTTCAGTTTGTCTCTTTTAATGAAATGGAGATGGCGTCTTTTTCAAAATCCAGATGCTCTATGGGTTCATGTGATTAAAGCAATTCATGGTAAAGAAGCAGGAATTGATATTAGAGGCTGCCAAACTAATGGGTTCGGGCTAGCATTGTTGGTTCGATATATCATCTTCATTCGAGCGGTATTGGTTCCTTTCAATATATCCATTTTAAGTATTGATGTACCACATTCTGATTTTGGAAAGTTACACATTATAGGTGATGAGCCTTTACAATCGATTACAAACATTAATACCATTGGAAATTCACAAAGATAATTAAAAATGACAAGATTTCCAACGATGACATTATTTACACACCTCAGAGAAGACCCCTCTATTATTCATCCTATCCCGCATGTGCGGACTGTACGTCTCTCTACATCATCTTGTCACCCCCCCCCCCCCGCTATCCTCCACTATCCTCACGTATCAGATTGTCCCACACTACATTAGACGGATGACAAGTCTCACACACCACCCAGATAGAGTACAAAAGAAGAGATACTCCCCCCTCCGCCACCCCCCTCCTCCCCGCCTTCTCCTCTCGTAGTGAGAGTCATTTCAACTCGCATTGGTAATACTCTTAACAAACGGTGAATATCTCAGAATTTACAGTGCGTAAGAGAAGGTCATCCCAAACCCATAAAAAATAAACCGCCACCATCTCTACCCCTCACATTAGAATTAAAAAGACTTAGGGATAACCTTCAGCATTACCATCGTTTAGTGCCTTCACAGGCAGACTCGTAGTCTCAGGTGAACGGAATGAGTTGCTAAATCCGGTCTCTCCAAGCCCTAATTGGCTTTTGCTCCAACTGCTAAGAGTGTATGCTCGATCAAGAGCAAAGAGTCGATTCTCTACTTTGTTGCACTTGAGGACCTCGCGCCCCGGGTGTAACCCTAAGTGATGAGCCGCTAGTATATGGTGCAAGGTTATCCCTAAGAAGGTTAATATTTTTATGTGGCGGTTATTTTTAGATAGGCTCCCCAATCGTTTAAATCTGTCTTCCCGTAGTTTGGATATCGATTCGATTACTTGCCCGGTTTGCAACAGTTTGGTAGAATCGAGTGTTCATACCTTTTTTACCTGTGGCATGGCTTCTACTGTGTGGCGCCATATCCACACTTGGATTGGTTCTTCGCTTTTGCTCTTTTCCTCATGTGACGACTAGGACATCTGGTTGTAGTCTTGGCATGCTTCAAACATCAAGAAGGACCGTGCTTATACAATCTTCACAGCTACTTGTTGGACCCTATGGCGTTTTAAAAATAATATCACTTTCAACTCTCAATCTATGAAGAAAAGTGATATCTTTGATTATATTTGTCTTGCTTCTTTTTCTTGGCTTAAATTTAGAGTTAATTCTTGTATTAGCTAAAACGATTGGTTACACTCGCCTTTGTAATTTTCTAGCGTCTTGCTAGTTTTCTAATTTTTATATAATTTGTCGTTTTAAAAAATATTCCAAACTAGGTATCATGCAATTATAAGCAAACACTAATTAATTTAGCCTAGCATGTTGATAGAAAGCGAAGAACAACACATAATCAAACAACACATAAACATATTAAATGATTAAATGAATAAAGAGACTTCACTTCAATTAAACGTGAGAGTACAAGAGGGTTAAAAAACCCTAAAAATCGTCCAAAGTGACTGCACTAAAAGTTCTCCCAAGCTTCCACACGAATTATGAGAATAAACGGGTTGTATATATAGTTTTTGGGCTCTGACGGCGTTGTTAGGGCTTTGTGACGTCGTCAGCCCGTCAAATCTTCTAAGGGTTTCTTTTGTCGGCTAACTTTGACGACGTCGCTACGCTTTGTGACGATGTCGCTTGATCATTCTGACGGCGTCAAGATGTTTTTGTGACGCCGTCTCCACCACCTGGGAAGTCACACTTTTCGTCCAATATTCCACTTTCTAGGCATTTTTGGTGAAGGGGTTAGGATGGAAGTCACCAGCTTGAAAAGTTGTATTATTGTCTAGTTTCTTTCCGAATCGAGCCCAAGTCACGTGCTTTGCTTCCAAGTGCTTTCCAAATGCTAAAATATAAAAAAAAATGATTAAGCACAATATTTGGGCATATTTGCATGATTTTGGAGGTTAAATGACCTCGAAAAAGTGTATAAAATGACACCTCATCAGTCATCTCACTATTTTTCACTTGTGACCTCGCTTCATCTATTTTGAGAGCCATCCGAATTTGGTGTGATATTTTTTGCTCCTCTGCTCTTTTCGTGTGCAGATTGGATTTCGTGGATCGAGTCGTTGCAAGGTTCAAAGTTGAACAAAATCCGGTTATATGTTATCGTCGTCACTTCATGCTGGATTCTATGGAAGTTTCAAAATCAGGGTTCTAAAAGGCATGTCATGGCGCCGCTAAGGCTTCACAAAGGCGCGAGGCGTGACCTCCACGCTACGCAATAGACTAAGGCGCGACGGGAGATGAGAAGTGAAAAAACGTGATAAAGCGCGATAAGACATGATGCGTTGAGGCTTTTTTGAATTCAATTTCGATAAAAATAGTTTCTTTTATAGAAATGAAAAATATTACATACAAAGATAGTTTCTTGACTTTATTCCTTATGTATGACACTTTTGGTAAACTCAGTATATTTGAAATATGATATAAATATATAAATTTATAAATATTTTCATATTTTGTGCCGCTTTAAGTCACGTCTTAAAAAACACCATGGCTCCTAAGGCATGAGGCTTGACCATGTCGTCACGCCACGCCACGCCTCACGCTATTGCTAACCTTGATCAAAATAATGTCATTCTTAATCATCAATTAATGAGAAAATATGACATTCGAGATAATATTATTTTTTCTCATTCTTGATTAAAATAGAGGTGCTAATATTTGTAATTGGTATGACCTGGTTACAAATTTCTTTGTAACTTTTTTTTACATCTTGCTAGAAGCTTTCATTTTTCAATATATTGTTCCTTTTGGTGTTTAAAAAAAAATTCAATTGATAAGTCTATATACCAAAACTCATCCTAATTTTATAGTCTTTCAATAAAAATCTTTTGATTTAAGTGCAATCAATGCAAAATTAAATGTCATGTTTACCCTTATATTTAAACTAAGTTTCTTTTAACTTAATGAATGATAAAGTCATAAAACAGTAAAATTGAAAATTTGTAATTGTTATTTATTGAAAGTGGACAATTCTTTTTAACACAAAAACCGATAATGTAAACAATGAAAATGAGACGGGAGAATGTAATATGAAGGTTTATTATTGTAAGAGTGCTAGGTGCATTTGTGGTTATCCACAAGTTATCCGTGTAGACATCACCTCTTATCTTATATTTTATTACACAAAACCTAAAAATACCATCTCAATAAAATTTCTATAACGCACCTCTAAAAAAACCTACTAACTCTATTTTTAAACTTAAAAAAAATAGGAAAACCAATTGTTATCGCCATAGTATGGGACGAATAACGACCAAACACGATGCAGTTCAACATTGTATAACAACACCATAGGTGCATTTGGGGTGTATACCGTGATGATAGCACCACTACGCCGCTCTCTCTAAGATGGAAAGAGTCTTCTCAATATTAAGAGGTGATATGCACACCACAATAAATGATGTGCACATCATAAACGTGCATAGGTGATGTGTTATCATATGCGTTACATATATGATTTTGAGATGTGCACGTCAATTATTATTACGGTGATATCTCCTCTCTATATAAATACTCTTGCAGGTATTGTATTTCATTTCATGCAACATTTGATCCCACACTTTGACTTTTAACAAAAATCCACACAACACTCAAAGACATGTTCTGTTACACTTTGTCTTTAACCAAACCTTCCATTTCTCACCTTTATATATATATATATCTCTTTCCATTTTCATGGTATCTCACACACTGTCAAGATCTCAACTTGTCACAATTAAAAACCCTTTCTTTTTGGAAACCTGAAACTTGCCAGATCAATCTTTAAACCCAACAACACATATTTTAATAATATAATACTAGTAAGTTTAATTTCTAAAGAATTTGTCACATGTTTTGACCTTATATTATGCTTTCAAAAGAATACACCAACTTTTTTATATTCACTTCATCACATGGTTTCTGATATCTTTTGAAGCAAAAGTATTTATGGGGTTAAGTTGTTTCATTTCTGGTGTGAAACTGTAACTTTTAAGTGTTTATGTAGATGTTCTTGATATATAGATCAAGTGAAGATTAAATAATTTGGATTAAGAAGCTAGCATGGCTTATGCTAATACAAGATCTGTAAGGTACTATTGTTTAATGTTTCCTCTTAAAATGTTTTACAGTAATTTGTATTTCAATTCAATGTATTTGTTATGTTGATTATTTTGTATTGGTTATGCTTATTGAGTTCTGCATGCAGTTTAGTTTTGTATGATGAGATGATCAAGGGGTGTTTGTGAATGCTTGTTAGATATTAGTAGTTTAATAGTTTTTAGGTATTGAGTTCTCATATGGGTAGGGGCCGAGCCAGAAAGTTATGGTCGAGGAGGCAAACTTTTGATAATTATTAGGAACTGCAAATTATAAAAATAGCCAAATATTTTAAAATTTTACACTACAATTATTGTCGCTAGGGATATGGGGGTGTTTGGGGTTGCTTATTTAAGTCTGTAGTTGCATGGTATTAAAGTAGACTAGCATGGTACCCGTTTAGAGCAGGGCGGCTAATAGGTTCATTCGTTTTATTTGTTTTTGGTTTTTTGTGGTTTCCAGTGGTAGTAGACAGGTTCCGACATGGTGGTGTAAGAGAGGGGTAGTGGGTGATTGTTAACATTTTTATTGGGTGGGGAAAAATGGTGGTACGGTTGGTTTGGAGTGGAGTTTGGATGATTTTAGGATTAAGTTAGATCCGGTATCAAAATGGTTTATAATAGAGTATAGATCAGCTGTAACAAATGCTATACTGAAAATTGCTTATGTGAAAATCGTATATGGAATAATTACTGCATGTTGGTATCGGTTGTTCTCAAAGAAGATAAGCACTTAAGGATTGCTTATCAGAACTACTTATCAGATCATATACCATATTACCATGTATACGATAAAGTATTGCAAAAAGCAATAATTGAGGGTGTTTAGCATTGCTTATTTAAGATGCTCATACAATGATTTGTGAGTGAAATAATTTTTCACAGATAAAGCAATACACAGATCAACAATTTTTATTACATGTAGTGTACTTGTGTTGACTTTCTCTTAAGTTCTAAAATCAACTGGAGTGACTTGGGGTTTATGGGTGTTTTAATCTTTACCCAAATGAATTTACAGATTTCAAGATGATGCTGATCTACCAAAGTATCAACCAGTCAATGGGGACAACTTATTTAAGGTCAAATACAACATTGATAGAAAACAAATGCCCGGAGCAAGAAAACCTGAAAAACGGCCCGAAAACCACCCAAGATCCTCCTTGAAGTCCAAAGTTTTATCAAGAGTTTTTTCCGAAGATTACGAAAGAGTGAAAAAGAAAATCTTGGATCCGCGAGGTTTAACCATACGAAAATGGAACAAGGTTTTCTTGGTAGCGTGTTTGGTATCTTTATTTGTAGACCCTTTGTTCTTTTACTTACCGTCAACTAGGAAAGATGTTTGTATTGACATTGGATCTACCCTCAAAGTCAGTCTCACCATTGTGCGATCGTTTGCTGATATTTTTTACATGATTCATATATACGTTAAGTTCCTAACCGCTTATGTGGCACCATCTTCCCGTGTATTTGGAAGAGGTGAGCTTGTTATAGACACTTCCAAGATTGCAAAAAGATATATTAAGGGCGATCTTTGGATCGATTCTGTAGCTGCCTTACCACTTCCTCAGGTATACAAATTATCAGAATCTTGTCTTCTTTGTTTTAGCAAGGGTCATTTTCATAATATGCCAACACACTTTTTATTATTTCTTATTCTACTTTTTTGTACAAATAGGAACACCAAAATGTACGTTGGTATTTTATGCACATAACCTTTTTAATTTTGTTAATTGTGACACCATTTGTTAATTTTCTTCGTTTTATGATCAATGAAGCTGCTTATTTGGATAGTTATACCAAGCTTAAGTGGTTCAGTAATGGCTAACACGAAGAATGCTCTTCGTTTCATTATCATCCTTCAATACGTCCCGAGGTTATACCTTATCTTCCCGCTCATGTCACAGATAGTCAAATCTACCGGTGTTGTCACAGAAACAGCATGGGCTGGAGCAGCTTATAACTTAATGTTATACATGTTGGCAAGCCACGTAAGTTGCAAATGTTATTTATAACCATATAAGAAACAAATGGTTATGGCTGGCCATTCTTTAATACGGGTTGAAATGAAACGGGTCAGTATGGATTTGCCAATATGCATCAATGCTTCAGTATTGGTGGAAACAAGCCATTGTTAAACATTATACGTGTTAATGATATAAACAATGACAATAAAAATTTGTGAATTAAACAATTTTTGACGCTTGTCTGCATTGAAATAGACTTTGAGCAACTTTTTATTTGTTTGACCCATTTGAAATAAAAAACAGCTCAAGTCGACCCATTCATGTGTAAATGGGCTGACATTGCCACCTCTAGTTTTCTTGTAATAATCTTAATTTTACAGTTTGTAGGAGCTTCTTGGTATCTTTTAGCCGTCGAGAGAGAAGAATCCTGCTGGCGAAGTGTATGTATTTCTGAAGATCCAGCTTGTGAAGACAAGTTTTTCGACTGTGATATACTTAATGTACCTAATAGACTCTCGTGGTTCCAGTCGAGCAATGTGACAAATAAATGTGTCCCAACTAGTGGGTTTTATCCATATGGTATATATGGGGAAGCACTAGAATCGCACGTTACTTCAGCCTTATTCTTCAACAAGTACTTCTATTGTCTTTGGTTCGGCTTAAAGAATCTCAGGTACATGACACATTCTAGTAAAGATTCTAGTTTTTTTTCCCCATAGTAAACGAGCGTATTTTTTTCACTTCTACATATTTTAGTTGTAAGACTTATTTTTTTTGTATATCGGAGTCAATTAAAAAATGATCTTGTGTTTCGTTTGGGTCATTATTTTGATGAAACACCTTTAAAACGGCTTTCAAAAGTGATGATTTTCATATTAAATGTAAAAGTTATACTTATAAAGATGTTTTATAATGTTCTTAATACATTGTTAAGAATATGATTAACAAAGTGAAAATATAATGCTGGTTTTTTCATACAAAAACATTCTTTCTTTTATTTGGATCATGGAACTTCAATTGTGATTTATTGCCTGATTTATGTAGTTCTTTGGGGCAAAATCTTTCCACGACCACATACATCGGCGAGATCACATTTGCCATTGTTGTCGCGGTTGTGGGATTGGTTCTTTTTGCGTTGTTAATCGGAAATATGCAGGTGAGTTTCATATAGTTTTCAAGATTATTTAAATCTATGGTTTGATATTTGGTTACAATTTTTAGTTTTTTGACAGACGTATCTTCAATCGACAACTGTTCGATTAGAAGAATGGAGAATCAGGAGAACCGATACAGAACAGTGGATGCGCCACCGCCAACTGCCGCAAGAACTCCGACAAGCCGTTCGGAGATACGATCAGTATAAATGGGTAGCGACTCGAGGTGTGGATGAAGAGTCTCTTCTCAAAGGACTTCCGTTAGATCTTCGGCGTGATATAAAACGCCATCTTTGTTATGATCTAGTTCGACGAGTAAGTTCAGTTAATTTAATGGACCACAGGGCTGTTTATGTAATTTACTAAAAAAAGTTTCCTTTTTTCGTCGATAGGTTCCTTTGTTTGATCAAATGGACGAGCGAATGCTGGACGCTATATGTGAGCGCCTAAAACCAGCTTTATGTACACAAGGAACGTGTCTAGTCCGAGAAGGTGACCCCGTGAACGAAATGCTATTTATAATTCGAGGAAACCTCGATTCCTACACCACTAATGGTGGCAGGACCGGCTTTTTTAATTCATGCCGGATCGGCCCAGGAGACTTTTGTGGTGAAGAGCTTTTGACGTGGGCCCTAGACCCGCGTCCAAGTGTCATCCTTCCATCGTCCACACGAACAGTAAAAGCCATCTCAGAAGTTGAAGCATTTGCACTTATAGCCGAGGATCTAAAATTTGTTGCATCACAGTTTAGAAGATTGCATAGTAAGCAGTTGAGACATAAGTTCCGGTTTTATAGTCATCAGTGGCGAACATGGGCTGCATGTTTTGTACAAGCCGCGTGGCGTAGGTTTAAAAGAAGAAAAAGTGCTAGGGAACTTCAGGCTCGTGAGAGCTTTGCAAGTGTTGACTATGAGCCTAGTTACAGCGTGATCAATACCCCGTCTCCAGACCCTGGTTACGGTGCATACGTGGCTAGAATGGGTGCGAGTAGAAGGGCAGGAGGCTCGAAATCTAGTGGCGTTGGTTCGTTACAAAAGCCAGCAGAACCTGATTTTTCGGTAGATGAGGAGTGATTATGAAAACAAATTTAGAAGTGTGGAAAAAGTGAGAAAAAAAGAAAGAAAAAGGGGGTAAAGTGAAAATACGATTCGGGAAATTGTGAATACGTAGACTTGTTATGTATTTTACTATGATTCTTGAATTATACGTGGTCTAATACTTTAGAACATGGAAATAAAACGTGTGTTAATATTTTTCTCTACGTGTTTTAGGATTTTTGTATTTGCGAAAGTGTTACCCAAAAATGTAAGAAACACTTGTCACATGACAACACGAAATCAAGTAAACGACAACTGTGAATCTATATTACATGTAAAGTGAAAATATGTTTGTTAAAACATTAAACAATGAATCATGTTGTTATGTTATACTCCGTAATACTTTTATTTATAAAAATGAACACAATCTATTAGTTATTTAATTACAATTAAACTATTAATCAATGTTTTAAAAACCGGGTTGAACCGGGAACCGGTCGAAAGAC
>BQNB010111719.1:0-21655 GCA_026074375.1 Tanacetum coccineum | reverse complement strand
AACCTAGATGATCTCTACTATATAAAGAGACATTAGGTCGTGTAGTTTATGTGTACACAGAAAAACATATGTGTGTATATCACAAGATAAAATGTAGACGTCTAGTTTGTGTGGTGTAGCCTCAAGGATTTTATGATTCCTGTTACAGTTTATTGATGTAAATGTTCTACTATTGATCAAAGTAGAATTGGGGCTTGGAGTGAATGATAATGAAGAAAAACCTTGTTGATGATAACATTGTTCTTATGTCTAATTCCGTTGTGCATATATGTTATTGTCTTTGTTATCATGATCCTAGATGAGGTCTAAACAACATCGAGCTATAAACGATCAAAGAACCTATCATGTTATTAGGTTCTAACAGATGACCTCTTTAACAACCTGAAGGCTTATGAATCAGAGGTCAAGGGGACATCTAGCTCAACCACAAACTCACATAATGTAGCCTTTCTATCCTCAAGCAGCACTAACAGTGCAACTAGATCAGTTAATACTGCTCGGGGTGTTAATACTGCTAGCACTCAAGGTGCTACTGATAGCTTAACAACTGTTGAAAATTTGAGTGATGCTATGATTTATTCCTTCTTTTCAAGCCAACCAACTACTCCACAGTTTGATAATGAAGATTTACAACAAATCCATCCTGATGATCTAGAAGAGATAGAATTAAGGTGGAACATTGCTATGCTGACTATGAGGGCAAGAAGATTCCTGAAGAATACTTAAAGGAAGCTGGACATAGCCAACAAAGAAAGAATTGGGTTTGACAAGTCCAAGGTGGAGTGTTTCAACTGCCACAAGAGAGGACACTTTGCAAGGGAGTGCAGGGCACCCAGGAATCAAGACAGCAGGAACATGAAGCCTACCAGAAGGATTGTACCAGTTGAAGAAACTACTTCAAATGCCTTAGTGTCTCAGTGTGATGGATTTGGCTATAATTGGAGTGACCAAGCAGAAGAAGGTCCAACTAATTTTGCTCTTATGGCTTATTCTTTAACAAGTTCAATTTCCTCTACAAACTCTAAAGTATCTAATGACTCAAATTGTTGTTCATCTTGCTTAGAATGTGTAAAAAATCTAAAAGAACAAAATGAACAATTAGTTAAAGACTTAAGTAGACTTAGAACAGCTAGAAGTATAAGTATTGTCTCTTTATAAAAACTGGTTTTGAATCTGTAGAAGCTTTAGACTGTTAGTGTTTAAGGAAAAAATGAGTATGTGTATGAGGAAGATATAATAACTCTTAAAACGCTTGAAATCTATTTAACGAGTTTAGATATTACAGAGCTTGACAGGAAGGTTAGAATTTGGTACAGAAAGAAAAGGAAAGAGGTTCAACTTTACAGTACAGAAATTTGAAAATTGCTGTCATAAATCCTAAGTAAACTTCTAGACAGTATCAATTATTGGATAAGTGTAAAACAGGATTTGGTTTTAGTGTGTCCCACACCTCCTCTATTTTTAGGAATTTTATACCACAAAAACTCTGATTTATGTTTATCCTAATTCTAGATAATTTGTTGATATGAATGAGTCTATGTAGTTGAAAAAGGCCTACTGTTTGGGACTAATGAGCTAAAAGACTGCTAGGAAAGAAAATGGAGCCCCAATTATTGAGGATTGGGTGTCTGAAAGTAAGGAAGAAGATGTGCCTAAGATTAAAACAGTTGAGATGTTTAATAAACCTAGTTTTGCTAAGATAAACTTTGTTAGAAGCAAAGTTAAAAATCACCTCGAGTGGAACCAGGCAGATATTTACTTAGAAAAATAGGCAAAAATCACACCTAGTTCCTAGGGAAACAGAAGAAACTGGAAACCAAAGATGTTCTAAAATATTAGGGAAGTAATTATGTGATGATTTCAACCAAAGCTTGTCATGTGGTGTATAGTTTTGTTTCATTTGAGAATGATTACCATAATTGGTAAATAATAATGAAAGATTTGCAAAACAAGTTTGGACAAATATTCAAAGGGTGAACAAACAGAATTTGTAACAACTGGTAATTTTCGGAATTGTAAATGACTATTTTAATCTTTCACTTTTTGGGTCTGACTTGACTTTTTGACTTTTGGTCTTTTATTGTCACATAAAAAGCGATTACTGCTGTAACCGGTAGCAAAGTTTTCGGAACAGATTTTTAGAAATAATAAATCATATTTATTATTTACATTACTCTCGAGGCGCCAAATTTAATTTTGTAACCGATTTGACTTGAAAACGAAAGATAATGTTATTTTTAAGTTGATCTTATCAAAATTGACCCCACTGAATCACGTTTTCAAGACTCGGACTCTAAATCAATTTGATGTTTTAAACGACCATTACGCAGCAACCTTTTTAGTTTTGCCCGAGACTTGGAAAACAAGCAGAAAAGAGGATAAAGACAACATTGCAAAATTTTAGGGGACCATTACAACACGTACCGGTACAGAAATATTAATTTATTTTTAATTACTGCTATTTATTTTAATAAAAATATTAAATAAAATGCAATTAACATATTTTATTCATAAGCATTTTGTTGATAAGCGAATATTCGAGTTAAAATTCATTTTTTATTTTCGGTCAAGGCGTAACCGGGGTCTCAAAATAAAGAACAGTATTTTATGTAAATGTTATATAAAATATTTATGAAATACTTTCTTGTAAATACTTCATTTTTATTAGAAAAATGATTATGAAACGCCAAGAGTTGGCTGCAAGTTTTCGTATTTTAAAATCATTCCGTTAAGTTGACCTAAACGAAGACTCCGAAACCATTTTCTAATAAAGCTTAACTTTTGGTCACCTGTGAAATATTTTACTTAATTCCAACCTCAACTATTATACCCATTTCACTTTCTTTTAAACGCTTTTTTACTATAAGAATGTAAAAGTTTTATTAATTGTTTCAGGGATTAAAAACAAAAGTGACCACACACGCTACATGACATGCTCTCCCTCTCTCTCATATATTTTCGGCAGCCACCGGCCGCCGCCGGCCACCACTCAGCCGCCGTCGGAAAAGTTTTCCGGCGAGTTTTTCGGCCGGATCCAAAAATGCTCCCCATCACCCGATCTACCCGATCCCCACCACCACGCGCTGCCACCGCCACCCCGCTGTCACCACGTCACCACCACCATCATCATCACCATCGCATCATCATCATCACGAAATCGTCATCATATCACGAATCATTTCCACATTCCGCACGTGTCACTGCAAGGGTGCGTGTGGTTTATTTATAGCACCACCAGGGTGTGTTTTGTTAGATAGAATCACCCACAATGGGTGCGTTTGTTTTATGTCAACACCAACTGAGGAGTCAGTTTGGTTTTAATATTAGCAGTTAGGCTGCGTTTGGTTTGGGTTTGCACCAAAAAGGTGGCTTTCGGTGTATGGGGTGTGCGAACCCGACGGTGCGTTTTTGGTGGTGCCTCGAAACCACAAGGGTGCGTTCGGTTTGATTGTAACGGCACCGAGAGTGCGTTTGGATCCGGGTCAGCCCCAACTAGGGTGCGTTGGGTTGGTATTTGCACCACCATGGTGCGTTTGGTTTATTGTTTCACGGAGATATGGCTGTGTTATGGTTGTCATAAAACAGCCACTCGATGCGTTTGGTTTATGTTATAACAAAATAGGGTCGGTTGGTATTGGCTTCACCGCACAAGGGTGGTTTGGTTAGCAGTTTTGCATAAAGGGGTGTGTTGGGTTTATCAAAAATGCAAAAAGGGTGCGTTTGGCCGTACCGTTTCAAAGTAAGGGTGGTTTGGTTTAGTATATTAAAATTACAAATAAATTTACATTTGGTTTTATAAATATTCAATACGGTTATAATGGTGGATAATTGGTTAAATAAATGTGGGGAAAATTTTAGATTATTTTTTTTCGGAATATTTATATTAGCCCGTAACGACTCGTAATATGAAAATGAACGCATTTAACCAATAAATACACTTGAAATCTCTAGGATGGTTATATTAAATTGGTTTGGAAAAAGTGATTAGAAGTTAAGTCTTCATCGACTGGGGATCGATTTTATAGAATGATAGGTCATGACAAAATTTATATAAATCTTCTATATTTAGTAAGGTTTTCCTAAAAGCTCTTATTATTTTAGAGAGCCCGGTAAACGGAACTAAGTTATATATTTAAAGATATATTAAATATATAAATGTATAATAACCCGTCAATTGAGAACTGAAAACTATACATTTGACAATGAGGATGAACGATTTTAGCCATGTCCGTTCGATAAGACGAAAGATTTATTTATAAAAATATTATTTTATAAATTCCTGACTAGGAAGTAAAATCATAACTTGTGTAAAGCTTTACTCTAAACTCATCGGTTGTGTAATTCCATAACTTTAGAGACGTTTTTGTCTACTTTTATCGCATGGACTTCTTTTTAACTAAATGGTGTCGAAATATTTGGTTAAATTATTATACTCACACTTAGTTTTATAATACTTACTAAATCATTATATTCGTCACATTATCTTTGGATTGTTTGGTCTTTGTTATATAATTCACGCGGTTTAGTGTATATAAGGGTTTATTTTTCATATGAAATATATACGGAATATATTACACACTTTGCGTTACTTTTCGATTTATTTTATTTAACCAACCACTAAACTATTGCCACTTGAAATCTAAATCCTTTTATCAACGTGTCACGTTGAGGTGACTATCCATCGGGAAACCCAAATTCATTATCCTAGGCTAGTGGGACTTAGTAGTTAAGTTAAGCTGCAACTTCTTTGTCGAGCCGTTCCAGTTTTTGTTTCGTCTTGTACTCAATGTGTACATTCCCGCCAATCGTTCTCCATCATCAATGTGAGTCTCATAGCCCCTATTTTACTTGTTTTGAACTGTTTTGGGGGAGAAAACATGCTCGTTACAAATTCGTTTACATACTCATTTACCTATTCTTTTACAAACTTGTTTACTAGCTCATTTGCAAACTTGATTATGATCATTTATTTTTATAACCACTGCTATTACCTTTCAAGGTCTTTTGTGGTTTATTGCCTCCATGGTTTTACTGGTTTTACATTATATTTTGAGGGTGAGAATATGCTTGTTTACAAATTGATTTACGTGCGTTGATTACCTGTTAGGTTTACTTATCAATTTAATATATCTCGCAAAGGGATACCAATACTTGTGTCTAATTTTGTGAACGTAATATCACCAGAATATACTTTTGTGTATGATATGGATTAGCATTACCGTTGCGGATTAGCTTAGGTTGCATGAACTGTAAATCACTTGGAGGGTGAGCGCGAATGTTATAAGATAGATCTATTTGGGATTGACAATCCCCGTTCGGGTGACTAGCTATCACCGGGAACGAACGTTATACCATGTCGGATTACGATTGGATTGGCGCCTGCGGGGCCAACAATCATTACTGCCCGGGTGTTCTTGGAGGGAACACCCATGATGGGTACATATTATTTTTCATTAATGCCCGGGTGTTCTTGGAGGGAACACCTACGATGGGTACACTCTTACTGTGCCTTGAATAAAGTGGCATACATACAAGTCTACGTCACAGTTCATGAACTTAGAGTAATGGTAATCATGGTTTTATACACACTTGAATAAAGTGGCAATACATACTTTGGATATTTGTGATCCAACTTTGATACGTACATTTTGGGACTATTTGGGGATAGAAATGGTCTTGCATATTTTACAGCTAATTGATTTCTAAAAATCATGCGTACATTTTGGAAAGACGTTTAAGGATTTAAATGGTCACACAATTATTTTATGATACTGTAGGGAGACAGTAGTCACTAAACGTTTTTATATGACACTGTAATGATACAGTGGGCAGATACATTTATTGGAACTAACGTTTATATTTACAGAAACCTATGAACTCACCAACTTTAATGTTGACACTTTTAAGCATGTTTTTCTCAGGTGAATTAGATGCTTGGATTATTTGATGTGCATTGGAGTCTTTACATTCAAGTTTTTCATGGTGATGCAATTATGGGACAACTATTATTTTGGATTTCAGAAAATCAACGAGATTGTTTTACAAACGACACATTTAGAGGTCGTTCTCTTGTATCTAGCGCTGTGTATTATGAAGTAGCACCCCAAAGTGGTATTCCGCTGCGTTGTTGTATTTTTGGGGGTGTTACAGACACCCTACTTACCATAAAATTACCACCGATCGGGTACACTGCCCGTTAAAGTGTTGTTTTTTGTTAAGTCGAAAAAATATAAATTTAAAACTTGAAATCATAAAATCACATACCTCACAACGACACAATCAAGTTTTTGGCGCCGCTGCCGGGGAATGGAAATTTAATCTTGTTTTTATTTGATATTTTGGTTATTAACATTAGATTAGATCTAACCCTTAGAATTAGTGTAATTTAGATTAGTGTATAATTTTATATATTCTGTATATTTGTCTATAATTGTTTGCTTGTATATTTGCTTAGTTTAGTTGTTTATGTGTTTAATTGTTTTCTCTAATACACTGTTCTGGTCGATAACCTAATACGGCGTATCCACTTCCATTAGATGCGGCGTATCCAACCTTTTTATCCAATACATCGTATTCGTTTAAAAGATTAATACGGCGTATTCAGATCTATTGAATACGGTGTATTGAGCATCTGATACAGTAACAGAACTGGTTTTTTACATTTAATTTCTGTAATCAAGTAGAATTCCGAAGAATCTCCTTGACAGGGTTTCGCAACTGCACTAGCCATTCTCATTACCAGAGCACCTCAAAGCAGACAACACGGTAAGAGTAAACCAGTAAGTTACTATCTTCTCGATTAAGCCGTCAATTCGTGTTCAGCTTTCCTATGTCTAGATACCCTTGTGAGGCTTCCCATGGACATAAGATTGAAATTTGATTTAGAAAATCAGCTGGTGTGTTAAGATGCAAACGGTGTTTATGACACGCCAACAGTTTTGTCTTTTTCAAAATTCATTCGTCAATTCATAAGTTGGACCGAATCGATATCCAGTATCACAAGTTTGATCCGTGTAAGATCTCACAAATCACCTACCAAGAGCTTGTTTGATGTTGGCTCAAGCAGGATTTCCATCTTCATTGTGACAACTTAAGTGTCACTCTGATGTTCTGGCAAAATCACGAGGATAATGCATAGAACTCTTGATATATATTTCTTGTTTTCTACATTGTGTGAATTAGCAAGCATATTTTGGTCCTAATGAGATTTATGGATGACCTCTTAGATCTAGACTCAATAGTGCACTTTGGTTTTAGTGATCGGAGGCTACTCATAGGCAAATCCTAACTCTTTACCCTTGAAAAGGGAAAAAAGTCAAGACCTATTCGAATATTTAAATATATAAGAATCAAAATCACTGATAAAAGATTCGGAAGAGATATTCCAGCGGTCGTATGTCCAACGAGGCTGCAATGAAATTTATCTGGTTTGATGAGAAAATTGATGATGGAAACACTGATGTAATTAAAACATAAGTTAATTATAATTAAACTAATTTAATCTAGGGAAACTTTTTTGGAAATGGGATTCTTAAAAATACGGGAACAAAATTAGTTATAAGGAAATCCTAAAATTAACATTTATACTATTTACGGGGAAACTAGGAATCAGGTATCGGGAACCCTAAATACTAAAAATTTAGAAAATAAATGCTAAATTAAATTAAAAATCAAAATTAAATTCTAATTAACTTAATTTGAAAAATAAAGAAAACTAGAACTAAAACGGAGGTCGTTTGAATGTAAAACGAAAAGAAACGGTAAAACGCACCCGGTAAAACGGGTCTAAAACTGAAATTTAAGAAACTATTAGCTACACTAAATTTATATTTTTTGACCATAAAATGACAAAAGAAAATTTTGTAAAAAAGAAATATATTTTTTTATTAATTTTTGGATTTTTTATGAATTTATAAAGATTAAATATTAATTAAAACTAAGTAAATAGAAAAAGACAAAAAATAAAAGTTATAAAAATTCTGAAAAAGTGAAATTAAATAAAGAAAAAGTTAACAAATCTAAAAATATAAAAATGCCCAAATTTTACTGTTTATAATTAAAGTAATTAAACTAATTAATTTTAAACCTAATTTATATTAATTAAATTAAATAAACTAACTGTGGTTAACTAAAAGGACTAACAGTGAAAAGGACACAAGGACAAACGGGGTAACAGGCTAACTAACCACAGGGACTAACACTTGTAACTTTAAAAGATGAAATTACACAAACAGTCCCTGAAAGAGAACCCCGATTACAAATCAAGTCCAACTAGCTTATTAGCTAAAAGCCAAAGAAGCAAAGCTGTTAAGGGGCTTGAGGGGAACAACTTTTGTAAAAGCACTTATGCTTTTAGCTCACTGAATAAGCTAGAAAAGTGAGCTTATGGGCTGACAGAAACTTAATAAGCTTAAAAGCTTATTTTGCTTTCTTTTTAGGATTAAGCCAACTAAATAAGCTACAAAGCTAGGGAAACAGTTACTTAAGCTTAGGGTGCCCTATGGATAAGCTATGGTCTCTAATAAGCCCTAAGTTAAGCTGAAAAAGATATAAGCTAAGCTACACAGTTTAATAAAAAAAACAGAAAAGGGTACTTTAAGCCTAAGATTAAGCTACGTAATAAGCAAATTATTTGTTTAAGCTGTTAAACTAAGAGTGGTACTGTCTAAGACTATATTAAAAAGCATAAATAAACACTAATGTCTGTTTCTAAATAAGTAGAAATGAGGGCTTACTAAGTGTGGTAGCAGACAACCAAGGGGAGGAGAGATCAACAGTGAGAAAAGGGGGGATTTTTGGGCTTATGAAATATGATATTCTGAGCTTAGCTCGCTACTTAAATCCATTACTGAAAACCAGATTAAATGGGCCTGGAAATGAGTTAAGCTCATAGCTTAAAGGCTAAAAAGCTCAATTATGCTGTGATATGGTGGCTTAAAAATTGAGGGTTCTCTTCCTCTTGCAATAGCCAATTATTACTTAAACTTGGTCAATCCTAAGGGACAGCAATTGGCGAGTTCCTTTTAAGTCGTTGTTTGAAAGAAGCTTGAGGTGTGAATGAAGTTTCCGAAAAGATACCATGCAATGTTCTTGTGCTTTGTCTTCTGAAATAGCATCTGATGCTTTAACTTCTTGAATAGTGCACTCTTGAATCTGCAGCTTTTTGTCATCCAATCTTTTTTGAATCGTTTGTGTATGAATGATTGTTTTAAGCATATAATCTTCAATGAAATCAAAGTTTTTGAGTGTTGTTTCTTTGAAGAGTTGAGGTTCCTAAACCAAACACCCCCTTAATTTATAAAAACCCTTTTTTTTTACTGATTTTTATTAAGGGAAGCTAAGAAAGTGATTATAAGTATTGTTTTAGCAATTTTAACACATTTTCATACAATTTAAACAGAATTAAAACAACTAAAATGAGACTTCAAATTTTGACAAATGTAATATCACAAAAACTCTTAACTTATATTGAAACTGAAAATGATACAACAAAAACTTAAAAAGAACTCAGTACAATAATTTTAAATGCAAACTTAAGTAAAATTTTACACTAAGAAAAAGTAAAAAAAAGTTATGTTGTTCGGCTTGGGCTTCTCTTCCTTTTATAGCAGCTCAAAGCTCTTGGGCTGTGTTTGTTGTGAGAGTGTAATGCCTCCCAATCA
Source organism: Tanacetum coccineum (assembly GCA_026074375.1). NCBI lineage: Eukaryota > Viridiplantae > Streptophyta > Magnoliopsida > Asterales > Asteraceae > Tanacetum > Tanacetum coccineum. The sequence continues at coordinate 11,993 of BQNB010111719.1, read as the reverse complement.
ATCCTAACCCTCCATATGCCTTGTATTGATCTTAGCCATTGATGGGGGTGCTCGGGTTGTGTGTTTTGACAGGGTAGAGGGTTATAGGGTTGGGGTTGAGTGGGGAAAGGTGAGGGTGAGCTGGTAAGGGTACTTGGGAGGTGGTTTTGGGAGAAAAACCATGGGAAAGAGTGGGTTTGATTTTGGCGGGTACATGGAGGGTACAGTTCTTGGTTGCAGGTTTAAAAGAAGTCTTTGGAGAAGAGGCAATTATGGCCCCTCATGTTTTCTTCTCTTTTCATTTTCTATTTGGCCGATTTTAGTTATAACATAGTTTGGGAAATGTCACTTTTGGTCCTTGTCGTTTTATAACTAAAAGAAATAAAAGGATTTGGTTAATTACAAAAATGGTCCCTGCTGTTTTTAACTAAAAGAAATAAAGAAGGTTAGGGTTAATTGCATTTTCAGCCCTTGTGTTTGTTTAAACCTTTTTTTCTTTTTAAAACAACTTTCAAACTTGGCAATTTAGCCCCTAAAGTTTTATTTTTTTCATTTTTAATTATAAAACAAAGTTTTAAAATTTACATTTTGGTCCTTATGTTTTATAAAAAAGGATTGTGGGCTTTTGTTGGGCTTGGGCTTGTATTGGGCCCACTGGGTTTGGGTTTGGGCCCAATAAGGTACAGGTTTGGTTATTGGGCTTTTTCAAGCCCAATAAGGTTATGGAGTGGGTTTTGTGTGTACAATGGCTGAGATTGGCTGTAACTGGGCTAGGATTGGGCCTTCAAAGTCTTCACAGTCTTTGTCAATTGCACACAAATGGGCTGTTGTAATTGATTGAGGGCCCATTTGGTCTTCACAGTCTTCATAATTATACTATTGGGCTTTCCCGGCCCATCAGATGGGTTAAGATTGCATTCAATAGTATTCTTCAGTTCCGGCTCCGGTTTGACTGCTGATTCTTCAGTATTGACTCTGACTTTGGCATTTTTGGACTTTGGCCTTGATTTTGCACAGTCTTTTCCATTCCATGCTCAGTTTTGTCATTTTGGCTTGGTTTTCTGTCTTTTTGATGATATCCACTTCCTGCACAATACAAATGCAAAACAAACATATATTTGGCAGTTTTTGTCTGTTTTTGGTCATTTAAGCTCGTTTTTAGAGGTAAAAGATATGTGTAATTAAGCACTTATCACCATACGTGAGGGTATAGAAATTTTTTACCATATCAGTCGATATAAGTCGTCTTTGCATTCTCGACCAAGTCAGCATAACTTTCTTCGCTTTTGCAATTTAGATGCTTGTAAAAAGCGTTAAACCGTTGGCAAACACCGTGCATCCTGGTCCATTTTCCCGTCATCATAGTTTTGGTACGAGGATGAGCTGTTGTTCGCGAGTTGAAATCGCTCATAATCAGGTTCCAATGGATGCCATCGTGTTGGTCTTTTCCGATATTCGCGTCCTGCGAGTGCTCGATCCAAGACTCGGCTAGCAAGATTTCTTCGTTGTTACTCCGCCCTCCATACTTATGACTTGTAAATTTTCACTCCCAAACATGGATATACGATTTGAATGTGTGACACATTTTTAATTTAACCATTGGCCAACTTATTTTCATATCATAATCAAATGCATCATGACTCAAAGCAACAACTATTAAGACTTCTTAACTTGATTTCGAGATTTAAACTTAGAACTTTTTGCAACATATTCAACATTATAATCATAAGTTCTTTAAAGCTTAGAATCTTTGCTTAGTTTGAACCCCTACCTCGTGGTTAACGGAGTCCAGGATATCACAACCAACGACCGATGTCTTAGTTTGAAAACCCACCCCTTTGCTAGCGTAGTGGGAAACTCACATCAAACACCTTATCCTAATATGGCAAGTGATTATGTGTCTTAAGTTTGAACCCTCACCTAGCCTTTCTTTCCAAGTGAGAGATCACGACACACCAAAATCCTTGAGAAGCAAAGACGTCTTAGTTTGAACCCCTACCTCGTGGTTAACGGAGTGGGATATCACGACACATCTTTTACTTGCTCCATAACATCAACTGCATGCTTCATTGGCAAAATTTCCATATTCATGCATTTTTGCATTCACATTTCATTCATGCTTCTTTGGCATTTATCTTTAAATTACTACAAAATCTCGCTTTGAAAACTCAAGTTACCAAATTTGAAGCTTTTCTGAAAAACATTGAATTGACTTAGTTGAATAATTGAGCACGTATGAATTTAGGCGGATTAGAAATTCACGGGAGATAAAAACTCATAAGTTACTTGAATAAGTTTTTAAGAATAATCTGCTTAGCGCATAAACTTATATTTAACTCTAACAATTCACGTTCTTGCACATTTTAAATCAAACAATAGAATTCGTGAAAGCTCGCTAAAGGAACTAGCTAGGGCTCAACACGCCCGATCAAGTCAAAAATTATTCTTATTCTACCCAAAAGAAAAACAAAACTGCACAAAACACTTATATATTTTTGAAAAATTTTCAATTTTTTCATTTTTTTGGTATTTTGGTGGTAAAAACGGTTCACGTGGTAACAATGCTGCAGGAAACAATCAAATCGAAGATACCCCCCCAAACTAGAACTAAACATCGTCCATCGATTTTTGAGGTACTACATTATCCTAAGCCGTTTATGAGGGATGCCAAAAGATAAAACGTTAGGTCGATAAGAATAGGATATCGGTTTCCCAAATGAAGCTGAGAGATGGTGAAACTCTTGATGAATGAACAAAACTGAGAGTCTTCACAATCCGGTCAATCTGGACAATAAAACAACAACAACATGGAAACACTGTAATGACACAGACAAGCCTATCTTTACACAACAACACAACATTTATATAATCAACTACGATAAGCATGGGTGCCTCCCCCTAAGCGCTTGTTTAGGGTCGCGATGCTGACCCATCACAAGGAGAATTTATTGATCCTTGGGGGTAAGTTTGGAGATCTGGAAACTACCAAGTGTGGTACGTTCCCTCGCAAAGTAGTGCTTGAACGCGATACCATTCACTTGAAATTTGGCCCTTGGCTTGAGAAAGTCACATGCCGAAATGGAAATACTCTAGTGATGGTAGAAGGCCATTCAACGGATTTTAGTTTTGCCCGATGAAAATCTTTATCTGAATTAAAGAGGAGGACTCGATCACCGATGTTGAAAACACGGTTTTTGAACTTGGAGTCATGAGCCTCTTTGTTTGGCCTAACAAGATGCAAATGAGTTCTCATAGGCATGATCACGAAGTTCATTAAGGTACATTGAGTTTTAACATTCCGGTGATCACCCGTAATTTAAAGTGGAACCGTAAGATATGCTTGCTATTAAGGCCCAGTGAGGCTTTGTGCTCAAGTCTCTGATCGTAAAAGATGGCATACCTTTCCATTACACAAGCATGTAAGTAGTACACCCGATGGGATGTCTTGTAAAGCTGTGCGGAAGGCCCATAATGCATCATCTCATTTTTGTCCGAACCAGGAGGCACGGTTTTCACCTATGGTCCTTTCAAGGATTCTTTTCAAGGCCACGATTTGATACTTCCACTTGCCCACATGTTTGTGGGGTGATAAGCGTGAGAAGACGGTGAGTAACTCCATAGTTTCTGCATGAACCTTTTGTAAACATGGTCCATTACAGAAATGGGTTCCGCGCTTCACTTATGATTGCACGGGGTGCACCAAAAATCTGGCGAAGAATAGATTTCAAAATTTGGCCAACTACTCGGGCCTCATGGTGGTAGCGCTTTCCGCTTCACCAATTTTGACAAATAGTTCGACTGCCACTAAATATACTTGTTCCTCGTGAAGACGGGAACGGGCCCATAAAGTCGAGTGCCCCACATGTCAAAGATTTCACAAACTTGGATGGAGTTTTTTGAGCATCCCATCACGTTGTTGAAGTTTTTCTGACGTTGCACGAGACCAGTTCTTGACAAACCCGTGGGCATCTTATAGATGGTGGGCCAGAAGAAACCGAGTCAAAGATCTTTTTTGGCTGTGAGTTTTGCACCATGATGTCCCCCGGTGGATCCATTGTGTCAAGCTGAGAGAATCATCAAGAGCTTCATTGCTGTGCACACTCGCCTGATACTTGATCCGCACAAATTTTACACAATAATGGTTCTACCCAGAAATAGTGTTTTAACATCTTGAAGAACTTATCCTTCAGTTGGGTTTGAACATGCCTTCCAAACGAAGTTTCCGCGTGATAATTTTAGCAAGTCGGCAAACCACGGGGTCTAGAATCTCCACGAAAGGGCACCATATTTAACGTCTCAAGAGGGAAAACTTTCATTTATCTCTTTATGATCATGACGTTTTCATACGGTTTTCAATCTGGACAGATGATCGGGCTGCGAGGGTTTCGGCTCCTTTATTATCAATAACATTGAAGTCAAATATCTTTTGTTTGGAGAGAGGAGAACCACCGAGACAATCTCCCTTGGCATCCTTTTTTGCAAAGAGATACTTAAGGGCGGAATGGTCCGTATGCCTATGCTTTGTTCATGATGAGGTAAGACCTGAATTTCTCGAAAGCATACACTATGGCAAGTAACTCCTTTTTCAGTCTAGTTTAGTTCGATTTGTTGCTTCAATCAGCGTAGCGAGAGGCTAAGCGATAGTGGATAGGCCAGAAAATGTTTCTCATAGACGTTGCCTCCAAAACTGGCACCTAGGGCGAAAATCGCTTGCATCGCACATAAGCTCAAATGGAAGGTCCCAGGATTGGACAATTCAAGATGGAGCTCCGTAATCTATCTTTCATGTTGTAAAGCTCCGAATGCATCCATCGGAAAGATGAATGGAGTATTCTTCTCAAGGAGATGGGTCATTGTCCGGGATAGTTTTTGAGAATCCTGAATGAACCGCCGTAAAAACCGCATGACCGAGAAAACTCCTAAATCCTTTAGACGTGTGGATGATGTAATTTTGCAATGACATCGATTTGGCTTGTCACCTCAAATCCCTTTCCTTAAAATCTTATGGCCGAGGTACAATGCCTCTTTGACCATAAAATGGCTCTTCTCCCAGTTAAACTTAAGATGGTGTCTTCACACTTTGAATCATGTGTCTAAACGGGAGAGAGCAAGTTTTTGGAAAGAATTCCCAAAGACCAGAATCGTCCATTAAAGGACCTTCCATCGTCTTCTCAACCATGTGTTCATGAAAGAGATTGCTAACATACATCGTTGAAACGTGCCTGGAGCATTGCATAAGCCAAAGCATGCGAACGGTAGCAACGTTCCCGTATGGGCAAGTAAAAGTAGTACTTTTTCTGATCACTGGGTCAATGGGGATTTGGAAATAACCGTAGAAACCATCGAGGGAACAGTAGTATGTTCATTCCCCGCAATCTCTCAAGCAATTTGGTCCATGAACGTAGAGGGAAAGTTGGTCTTGCGGGTGGCTTTCATTTAACTTACGAATAGTCATGCACACTCGCCATCCGGTAACAAACGAGTTAGAATCAACTCATTTTTCCTCGTTCACTACCACAGTCATTCCTCCCTCCATAGGTACACAATGTAATTGGGCTAACCCAGGGACTGTCGGAGATAGGGTAAATCAATCCAGCTTCAAGAAGTTTTTCAACTCTTTTTAATAACATCTGGATTTTATGATTTACTCTTCTTTGATGTTGGACCGCTGGTGCATAGTCTTCTTCCATAAGAATTCTTGTGGTACAGAAATCCGGTTGATACCCTGAATGACAAAAGTTTCCAAGCGAGAGCTCGCTTGTGGGACTTAGCACCTTATGAGAGCGTATTTTTCCTCGAACATCCAACTCTTTAGCAATAATGACGGTCAACTTGTTGTCGCCCTCCAAAGAAAGCATACTCGAGATGGGGAGGCAGATGCCTTGAGTTCAAACCACAAGTATTCAAGCAATGGAAGAATTGGCTGTATTAGTTTCACAGACCTTTAAGCTCAGTTCGGAACTTCTGGGAGAAATTTCTTGACTTGGAGGGGAGTGGTGGTCCTATTCAAGATGGCTCTAGAAGTAAGAATGTCCCCTCAGGATCATCAGTAGAATGGATTATATGCTGGAACAATCCGATCGATCTGGCTAGACAAGGAAAGAGTCGGCTTCTTCGCGAAGCAAGAAACACTATCCCCAAATGAGTTAGGGTAGGAGAAGAAGTAGCACATTGGATCATAAATGGTGGAATTTCCACTCGCGATTATATCATAGTAAACCAAGAACTTCCTTTGAGAGATTCCTCACAAGCAATATCAATGACGTCATCTTTTTTGCGGCATATGATGTAATTGGCCAGTATCTCAAGTTGATCCAAATTGGTAAAGTGATGGCTTCACTTCTATTCTAAGAGTTAATTTTCACCTTGTGCACATCAATCAAAGCACAGCCGTTTTTTAAGAAGCAACCTCCGAAGAATTAATGGACGTCGGGGGTCTGGCTCAAAATCTACAACCACAAGTCGGCTGGAAAGTGAAATACACCAACTTTAACGAATGTATTTTGCAATTCCCATTGGTTTTAGAAATTGATCGATCCGTCACGTCGAGTGTCATGCAAGTTTGAGTAAGATCAGGAGTGAAAGCTTTTCCCAACAGAAAATGGCATTAGATTAATGCTCAGCACCGAGATCGGCTAATGCAAGCATTCATCCATCCCTGGAATTCATCAAGGAATCAGGAGCTTGCCGGGGTCTCCAGTTTCGGTAACTTGTTTAAGATGCCCGCCGAACAATGTTCATTCCTCGAAGTTCGAGCTAAGACAGGTTCATTGGCAGTATTCGAGCCACATCAGACAGTATCTCTATATTCCAAGTAATGTTCTTAGAAGACGAGGTGAAATATTGGGCATCAAAACCAGAGCATCCGTAAAGCTAATCTCGAAACTCATCTCTTTTGAAGATTTCATAGAATTTGTCGATTTGTTTCATTTTAGTGTTCTACGGCTCTTTCATTATCACGCCTCGAAGGATAGGGAAGGAAAACTGAAGGATTTAGTGTTTGGTACGTAAGGCAACAACAGGAGCAACAATGGCTCGAAGAACTGGATTACGAGACCTGAATTTGAACAACAGGAGGTATGGCCGCTTCTCGGTGCTTCCGTTTATTAGGCAGGAGGCATCGTTGTCTTTGTCACCTCGGAGTCGATGATTAAACTGTTTTCCGTTCCTTGGATGGTAACACAACTTCGGTGTAGTTGATACCTAGAGCCCATCTTCCTTTGTTGTTGGTAACAGTGTTACCAGAAGAGTCCAGAACCGGAAAAAAAAGTAAAAAAGAAAAGCGAGTATTAGCATAACAAATTTTGAAAGGAGTCAGATCATATTGCCATTTTGGGATTGCAGGTTTGACCTGGTTTTGTGCATGTTTCTCAACACTGCATCATTGGCTGTACCTATCTTCAATAATCTGTTTTTTGGACACACCGTGTGTCTGAGGAACGGGGGCTTGATAAGTCTGGAGACTGGATTAACCTGGGGGAGTATGAAGGTGAAATTCTGGACTGAAATTGGGGACTGAGTTAAATTTCCACCTCAGGTTTTGTGGTTGAAAATTAGTCACCCGTTTTGGTTAAAGTTTAGTCCCACCGGATTTGGAAATTGTTAGCATTATTAGGGGCGTGAGACGAGTAGAGCGTGTGGAGAGGGAAAATCTTGGAGGTCCTACTATATTTGAAAACCATTTGAGGTCGAAATTGGAGCTTGACCTTGTTGTATATAGGCTGCAGCGGCTTGTGACACACAATAGAGCGAGCGGATATATTCCCGATAACGGGCGATTGAGTGGCTGGACAGTTTTGGTGAGAATGGGCACCACCGCAAGTAACACAACTTAGCTCAACTGCTTTGACAGGTGCAGGAGCTGGAGCTGGAGCAGAAGCTTGGTTCTTCTTGTCTAAGAGCAATGCTCGGACAATATCCTTAAGTTCAGCAACATCAGATGAAACAGCTTGGGTGGAAGAGTTTACTTACCTTGGCAACAACTGCCTTAGGCTCAGTTTGACGAACTTGGACTTTGCATCTCGATGATTTTTAAACATTCGCGAGGCATTTTGTCCAAAAAGTTTCCACCTGCTGCGGAGTTCAATGAATCTTGATCATTAATGTTCAAAGCATTATAGAATGTATCAAGTTGATGCAATTCTGAGAATCCATGGTGTGGACATGCCCTAAGTAGATCATTGAAACGATCCCAAGCCTCATAAAACGATTCATCGAACCTTGCCTGCAAATTCTGTGGATCTCATTGGAAGATTCGTCGTTTTAGAAGGAGGGAAGAACTGATTGATGAATTTGGATACAAGATCGTCCCAAGTTTGAATGGATCGAGGGGGTTCTTTTTCTAGCCATATTCGGGCTGCTCCCTCGATAGAGAATGGAAAAAGCATAAGCTTAATCGTAGCAATTGGAACATTGGGGACCCTCATTGTGGAGGTGATCTTGTTGAAGTAACGGATATGAGCATGCGGGTCTTCTTTGTCATGACCGAAGAACGTTTGTTCTGGACAAGATTGAATTAACCCATGCATCAGCACGAAATTGTTTGCCACACATATCAGGATAATGTTGCGTCCTCTAACCCTCGTGGGTGGCTTGGAGCAATTGAGCCATAGTTCGAGTGTCCCTGCCATTGGCTCTACGGTAGGTCTTCCTGAAATGGTAATTTCTATAAACGAAGAGGTTCGATAACAACTGGCGGTCCTTCTGGTGGAGGAGGTCGCTGCTCACGGGACTGAGATCGAGTGCGCATGCACAAAATGGAAATAAAAAAGAAGTTACACTAATTTTTTTTTTTTTTTTTTTGGATTTAAAATATATTCACAATCTATTTTAAACGGACAAGAGATAGACAACTTAAGCCAAATAATCAATCTTACTTCACGGTAGCTCTCAGAATGAAAAACGCACAGGTGAGCGGAGGAGTAGGAATAGCGCGAAGCTTATTTCTCCTTTTGGGTCGTAGTTCCTAGGAACAACCCTCCTTAAACTCACTTTATAGTTTGTTAATCAGAATGAGGTGAGCCGTATATCGTAAGTGACACAGAAGGCAAGTTTTAAATCTTTAGTTCGATTGGGAACTCAGCAGTTCACCGGAACTTATTATGATAATACCTCAGTAGAGAATATTATATTTTGGTATTTTTACCAATTAGTGATTTTTAATTTTTATGGACAATTTTTTTATTTTTTTGATTTTTTGGTTTTTTAATTTTTTTTTTATATGATATGTACTAATAAAAAGAAAAGAAAAATATTTTTGTGTTTTTTAATATGATATATTAATAATAAGATAAGTTCAGATCAAAGTTGGATAGAATCGGTGATCAGAAGAGTGCGGCTGCGCCCTGGGCGGCGGTTCTGCCAAAAAATTGATTCGATTGATAGTATACACTTAAAAAATACTCAAGTAAGAATCAATGGATAAAAAGAATTCCGGAAGAATATTCCCGGTCGTATTCCCAACGAGGCTTGCCAATAGAAATTTATCTGGTTTGAAGAGAAAGGACTGATGGAGAATATATTAAAAAACACTGATAATAATTACAACTAAAATTAATTAAATAAAATCTAATTTAATCTACGGGAAACAAATATAGGAAATAGGGATCTTAAAAACTACGGGAAACAAATATAGGAAATAGGGAAATCCTAAAATTAAATCTAAATTAAATACGGGGAACAGAATAAGGTATCGGGAACCCTAAATACTAAAAATTAAGAAAATAAATGCTAAATTAAATTAAAAATCAAATAAATTCTAATTAAGTTAATTTAAAAAATAAAAAAACTAGAATAAAAACGGAGGTCGTTTGAATGCAAAACGAAAAGAAACGGTAAAACGCACTCGACAAAACGGGTCTAAGACTGAATTTTATGAAAAATAAGGCCTATACTAAATTTTATATTTTTCCTAGACACTAAATGACAAAAGAAAATTTTATAAAAAAGAAAAATATTTTTTTATTAATTTTTGGATTTTTTATGAATTTTTAAAGATTAAAAACTAATTAAAACTAAGAAAATAGAAAAAGACAAAAAATAAAAGTTATAAAAATTCTGAAAAAATAAAATAAAATAAAGAAAAAGTTAACAATTCTAAAAATATAAAAATGCCCAAATTTTACTGATTTTATAAAAAGTAATTAAACTAATTAATATTAAACCTAATTTAAATTAATTAAATTAAATAAACTAACTAAAGTTAACTTTGGGACTAACAGTGAAAAGGACTGAAAGGACAAACGGGGTAACAGGGTGACTAACCTAAGGACTAACAAAGTTAACAAGAAAAGTCAAAATTACACAAATGGTCCCTGAGTTGGACCCCGATTACAAGGTGGGTCCAACAGCTTATTAAGCAAAAGTCAAAGAAGAAAAGTTGTAAAGGGGCTTGAGCTTATCATTTTCTGTAAAAGGGGCAAGTGCTGAAAGGCTCACAATAAGCCAGAAAAGTGAGCTTATGGGCTGACAGAAACTTAAAAAGCTCAAAGAGCTTATTGGCCTTTTTTCTTGGTCTTTAAGTTGCACAATAAGCTAGAAACTAAGGGAAACAGATAATAAGGATAAGGGAATCCTAATTAAGCTATAGATACCTAAAATAAGCCCTAAGATAAGCTGGTATACTAATAAGCTATTTAAACAGTTTTAGATAAAACAGAAAAAGTGGACCTTTTAAGCACTAAATAAGCTATACTAATAAACTATCTAAGGCAAATAAGCTGCTAAACCTAGAAGAACTACCTACAAGCTATGTTAAAAAGGCATAAAAACCTAATGCTTAATTTAAAATAAGCTAGAAAAGTGGGGCTGAAATAAGGTGCTCAGCACCAGGGGAAGGTACAACAGTGGCTTGGGGGCTTTTTCAGCTTAACTCAATAAGCTCTCAAAGGCTTTTTACCCAAAATAAACCCAAAACAGATTTAAAAGGCATGTAATTAAGCTTATTTTCAAAATCTTAGCTATTAAGGTGAGCTTAAACATGCTGATATTTAGGCTTAATTATGGCTGTTTTCAAAAATTGGGTACACTATACTACTATATGTTACTTGGTTATATTAAAATGACAGAGTAATGGGACCTTTTGAAAGGCAATATATGACTAAAATAAGCACAAAAAGATGATGCTTAAGCTGTTTAAACAGCTTAAGCTATTCAACATACTTTTGCTTTATAAATTTTTGGCAAAATATCAAGGGATCTTAAAAACTTCTTTTTGACTAAAAAACTTTGATTAAGCTACACTAAATAAACCCACACACTCAGCCAAAGATGGCTGAGTGTGTTTGACCTATGACAATCCCCAAATGACCCATTTTGCAGTCTATGCCAAACACTTCCTTAATTTTATAAAAAAAAGTTTTTAACTGATTTTTGGTTAAGGGAAAGGTAAGAAAAGTAATTATAAGTAATGTTTAACAACTTAAACATATTCTTAAACAAGTTTGAACAGAATTAAAAGGCTTATAAGAGACTTTAATTTTCGACAGTGACAAATTGCAAACTTTGAAATAAACTCTTAACTTTTTATTAAAATTCAGAAACTTACAACATAAAACTTTTGAAACAAACTGAATTACAATAATGCTTAAAAGAAATACTGAAAATTAAGATTAAACTAAAACATAAAAAAAAAGTGTGTTTAATCCGGCTTGGTCTCTCTTCCTTTTATAGCAGCTCTTTTTGCATTCTTGGCTCTTGGCTGTGCTACTTGTGAGTGTAGAAAGGCCCTCATCCAATCCTAGCCCTTCTTTTTGGCTTTTCATCATCTCACCATTGATGTGTTGCTTCGGGTTGAGTGATTTTGGCTGAGAAAGGGTTATAGGGGCACTAGGGAGGTGGGAAGTGGTGAGAGTGAGCTGTGTTAGTACTTGGGAGGTGGTATTGCCATAAAACCGTGGGAAATGGGAGGTATAAGGTTGGCGGGAAAGGGTGAGGTACTGTTATGGTTACAGGGTTTTAAAAGAAGTGTTTGGAAAAGATGCAATACTAGTCCTCCACCTTTCTTCCTCTTTTCA
>BQNB010111718.1:2567-22295 GCA_026074375.1 Tanacetum coccineum | reverse complement strand
CGTTTGTGTTAATTGTTGATTTTTAACTTACGCGATTTAACTTAACTATTAAAATTAAAAGCGAACGCGTACGAGAAAATAAATAAATAGTGAATTTAATAGCGTCGTACATTGATCAAAAATACGGATTGTTACACTTGGAAACCGTGGAAAGGGAAATAGTGACAAATCTTCCTATTTATACTATATCCTCGACAATCATGCCCGTTAGATGCTCGCCACGTCTACTCCACTCACCCTTCTGGACGGTTAGGGACTGAGGGGAAGTTGAAACAGTTTGGGCCCCACTTGTCACATCGATCAACCATTTTTGCCGTTTTTAGGCCCAGTTTTTAAGGAGGGCCCACATGTGGTTTTGACGGTTCTGGATATTTAGTCTAGCAAACGTGACCGCAGTCCTGGCCACGGCCATGCCTCCTAGACTGGGGGGACATGATGACGTATAGTATGTACCGGCCCGGCCCGCTCATACTAATGGACTAGCTAATGATGGGCCTGTGGCCCACGCTTCACGGTCATGGCCTCCAGGACCTATAGGTCGCTGCTAGCGGTACAACGGCCATGACCGTGGAGTCTCTTCAAAGTTATCTTTGGGACAGAATAATCCAATTAAATAAGAAGATATACTTTACTTATTTAAACCAATAAGGATAAATACGAATCCCGACAATATCGGCCGCATCTTGGGCCGAAAGTCATGGAAACCCTAAGGGGTATTCAGCCTGTAAAAGGAACGCATTTCTTATCAATACATGTATCTCATAAACCCTAATTACATAGGATTACTCCCTCAAAACCATGTACTTACTCTCACGCCGGAGTCTAATCGTGGGATCCGCTCCCACGATAAGGTTAACGGTATATTTCCTTGTGCAGGGTCCCTCAAGCAAATTCACTTGGTACAAGAACAAGGCACTTCTCACCCGAATAGCAGCCTATTCGGATCAAGCAAGACCCAACCTAACTTTTGTATCAACAATTACTATTAGTCCTTTGTTTTAAAACATGTTCAATTATGCACCTTTAACTTTAAAACAATTTTACTTTTACACTTAGTTTTTCAAAAGGTTCACTTTTAATCTTTAGTTTTCAAAGTTTCAAATTTAGTCCTAAGTTTTCAACATTTTTCAATTTTAACCTTAGTTTTTTTAAAACATTTCGCTTTTAGCCTTTTGTTTCACAAATTTCTTATTTTACCTTTAGTTTTAAGAGTTTTTTTTTACCATTCGTCATTGAAATTCATCCATATTTCAAGTTTTTCTAATAATCGTTAATTAAGCTCAAGTGATTTAACGTCAATAACGACATGAATATGAACAGGTATGGTTGCTAATATATTATTAAAAATGAGGTGTTTTGTTTAAAAGAAAAAGATATGAAAATAACTTTTATAAACTAAAAAGAATGGTTTCATAAAATATGTATTCAAGTATATAAATAACGAAATATGTATTAAAAGATATAATATATAAAATACATATTTAATTTAAAAATGTCAAAAACATTTAAATAAAGCATTAGGTCACCCTTTAATATAGTGTTCCTGCATTTCTCTATATAAAATTATTTTTTTTAAAAGCAAAGGTTCACCACACATCCTTGTGGTAGCAAAAAGACGACAATACGCTCTTTTAAAACCTTCGTTAGTACTTAACAGAATTTTTTTTGCACCGTTCGTCCTCAGGGACGTATGGTGCCTCAATTTACTAACAGATGGATGATTTTTGGGCGAAGTATTAACGAGGGACGTGAGACGGGTTTTTGGCAAACAACATGGATGATTTTTGCACTTTGACGAGGGACGTGAGACAATTTTTTGGCAAACCGCAGGGGTGATTTTTGCACTTCCCTCTACAGGTTTTAATAATGTTAATAATGTTGTAGTTAAAAACGAGCTAAAATAACCAAAAACGGACTTAAAATGCCAAATATACGCTTGTTTTGCTAATTGTGTTGTGCAGGAACGGATAACTAAGAAAAGGACAAAAAACAAAGCCAAAACGACAAAACCGGACTCGGAATGGAAAAGACTGTGAAAGACAAAGCCAAATCAAAGCCGGAAAGTCAATCAAGTCAAAAAGTCAACAGAAAAGTCAACTGGTCAAAGTCAAAGTCAACCCCGAGGCCAAAGTCAAAGAAATATAAGTTTAGGGACTGAAATTGTAAATCCCTAAAACTTATATATAAAGAAGAAAAGAGAAAAAAGAAGAGAAGGGCCAAATTGCCAATATGGCAAAGATACACTCCAAGGACTTAAACTGCCAAGTCCAAGGAGTTGTATCCACCAAGGACGAATTGTGCAAAGAGTTATATAACTCTTGGGGACTTGTTTTGCCAAGTCCCCAAAAGTTATATAACCACAAGGACGAATTGTGTAATGAAACATAAGACCTAGAGGGACCATCTTTGCCAAGTTGCTAAAACTTTCACTCTGTTATACACCCAAACAGTTTTTCCCGCTTCTTTTTCCCTCCCAACACACTCACGGGTTAACTTCACCCTTTTTACCCTGTAAACCTTCACCACCACCATGGATACTCACCTCCCCCCTCCTCCACTAACTTTCCCACCAAAAACCACACCTTTCCATGTTGGCAATCCAACTTTTCACATAAAAGTTGGCCGAATCAATGGCTTAGATTGATTTGAAGAAGCACAAAGCTTATTAAGGGCTGGGATTTGCTCATTGAAGTCTCTCACAAAAGAAACACAAGAAGAAGACAGAAGACTCAGTTGTAGTATAAAAAGAGCAATAGTGATAGCCAAAATCAATCTATGTTTTTTTTAGTTAATTAATTTTATTCAGCTTAATTTATGCTTATTCCAGTCAAGTATCAGCTTATATGTACACGTATCACTGTACTGTTTTTTTTATCAATTAATGAAGAATTGAAGTTTTTGGAATTTTGTACCCGTTTTATGTTTTCACTGTTCAAATGCTTAATTTTCCATTTCAAATGGTAAAAAGCTCTCCAATAGCTTAATAATAAGCTAGGTTAACTTAACAATTCAATCACTAAGAAAATTTGGACTTTACTACACAAATTCACATCAAACACAACCAAAGCTTGTGAAATTAGATGATAAGACCAAATTTGGAAGTGGCTTTATGGACAAACCAGCGTTATTATCAATAACTGAGCTTGTAGAAATAAGCTATTTTGACACTAAATGCCCTTGTTAGAGCAAAGGGCATTGTAAGTTCTCATTTTTCCATTTTTAAAGTCATTTTTTAGCATTAGCATTATTGTTAGCTTATCTTTGCTTATTTTCTTTTAGATATGCCTTATTTATGGCTTATAATAGCATATTAGTCACAAAATATAGGTGTTGTAGTTTGAATTCCATTGTGCAAGTTTTTTTCAAATTCTAGTGTAATTTAGCTATTTACGTCATTTTACTTTTTATAGCTAATTCCAGTGCCTTATTTACTGTGCATTTTGCTTATCATGTATTTTATCTTATTTATATCTTACTGTGCTCAAGTCCTCATAGCTTTTTCATTTTTATTTAACTCTTAAGTACAAAATCCAGTTTTTGAGGGTGATTGGCATAACCTTAAAACAAAAACGGTCAAAAAGTATAAACATGGGTTGAGTAATTGGGTATTGATTAAACATAAGTTTTAAGCTATTCTGATAAGTTATTAATTTAATAGTGTTGTTTTCTAAGTTTAAACACCATTGATCAAAGCTGTGAGAATTTTTGGAAATCCCCAAGTGCTATTTAGTTAAGCACTTGAGAATTTTGAGTTAGGGGTCAAAAAGTGAGCATTTTGTGTGGTAAAATACAAGGCTAAACTACCCACATCCACTTGGTCATTTGACTTGTAAGTTCCAAACTTCTAGCCTCTTTCTGTCACAGCATGAAAAGCCTTTAAAATCAAAGACCTTATTTTTTTACTATCAAAATTAAGCAAGGTAAAATTGCTTTTTAAAAGCTCAAAATGGTGCACCAAGCCCATTAGTATAATAATCAATTCTTTTAAGCTTAGTTTTAAATTTGTTAGAGCTTACTTAGAACAGCTGTTTGAGCACGCAGTCAAATAAGCTACTAAGAGCTAAGCTTAAATCTCCCCTGGTTCAAAGGAGAGATTTAAGAAGCCTTTGTTCTTTGTCTAGTTGAGTTCTAAAGCCTAAGTTTTTGGCTTATTTCAAGAGTTTATAAGCTCTTAGATAAGCCCTCAAAGTTTCAGACCTTGAAGAGCTTATTTGATGGCTTATTTTTAAGCCCAAATATGCCCTTTGACTGTTTTTGAGTCCCTTAGGCTGAGGGATTGCTTATTTTTTTGATTCTTCCTGGCTTTATTAGCTTATTCATAACGCTCCCTTGTGTATCCTTAAACGCTTATTTAGATTGGTTTAGCCCATCTCAGCTTATTTTAGCCTTGTTCATAGCTTATTTCGACCCTAAGTCCAAAAGACTTAGCCTCTTTTTGCCTTTAAGCCCAAATAAGCCAAACTGTCAAGTTTAAGCTTATTCATTGGTTTTCAGCAAAAGCTCTAGTTGACAAAGTTGTTAAGCCCCACGAGCTTAACAACTTTGCTTCTTTGAGTTTTCAAAAAAAAAAAAGGGGAAGACACTTGGTCCGGGTGAGCAAGACTCGAACCCGGGACCAAGCGATACATCCCCTTTATAACCAACACACTCTACCACTGCGCCCTTGGGTCTTTTTCGTTAAAGACCCAAGGTGTTTAATATTTATGTACATTGTGGCTTTTAAGCCTTATAAGCTGTTCGGCTTATTTTGGGGGCTTATTTCTGTAGCTTATTTTTGTTTCTTATTTTTCGTAGGAACTTTATAAAGTCTAGTATTTTTAGAAAAATTTTCAGAATTTTTCATAATCGTTTAATATTTTTTATAATTTAATTTAGATAAAAGTTTATTTAATTCATAAAAAATACAAAAATTATCAAAAAAATATTTTGCTTTTTTAGAAAATTTTCTTTTATCATCTAGTTTGTAGGAAAAATATAAAATTTTTCGTAGGGTCATTTTTACAACTTTTTACTTTTTAAAGCACGGTCCGGGTGCGGTTTTTTGTCTTGACTCGTTTTTGGGTCAAACGAACTCCGTTTTCGGTCTAGTCTTTTTCATTCTTCGTTATTTGATCCCTAGAGTAGTTTAGAAGCAAAAATTTCTTCGTAGGGTTATTTTTAAAGTTTTTAGGTTTTCCCCCTTTTGTTCGGGATTCGGGCTCTCGTTTTCTAGTTTAATTTCGTAATTTCTAGGTTTTTCTTAAACGTTTTAGTCCGTTATTATCTAATTTGACTTTTTCAACTTCCCAAACTCATTCCTTCCTTCGAACTCAAATCTTCGACTGTATCGATTTTCCATTCCAGCCTCGTTGGGGATAAACGACCCGGGAAAGCTCTATACTACTTCTCGGTATCATTGATCTTGTTGGTTTTTACACTTATTTATATATTTTATATTTTACTATATATTATATATATTTACGGTGTGAATCCAGCCAATCAATTTTTGGCGCCGTTGCCGGGGAGGCTGTGCAACCGTTTATCGTTACGTTTGATCAATTGTTTTTGAACTTGTGAATATTTTCTTTTATTATAAAAATATAAAAAAAAGTACAAAAATATTTTTCATTTCTTTTAGTATAATTATCAGATAAAAACCAAAGAAAAACCAAAAATATAAAAACATTGTCCATAAAAAAAGAAAATAAAAATTCACAAATTGGTAAAATACCAAAATATAATATTCTCAACTGAGGTATTATCATAAATAGAAGTTCCGGTTGAACTATTGGTTCCCCAACTCGAACAAAAGATTAAAAACTTGCCTTTTGTGTCGCCCTACGACGTAACGGGCTCACACCTTGGGAAAGTTGAAACAACAAACTATAAAGTGGTATAAGGAGGGTTGTATCCTAGGAACGACGACCCGAAAGGAGAAATAAAGCTTCGCGCTATTCCTACTCCTTCCCTTACTCCTCCGCTCATCCATGTGGAGTTTATCTTTTTGAGAGCTACCGTGAGAGTTAAGTAGATTAGTTGGTTTAAGTTGTCTTATCTCATTGACCGATAAAAATCATTGTGAATAAATCTTGGAAAAACTCAAAAAAAAAAATTAGTGTAGATTTTTCTTATTACAGCTCCTTTTTGTGGCATGACAGCGCACTAACACTCGTTTTTTCTCAGCCCGCGTAGAACCGTCGACAACCACAATCCGACAAACCTTCGTTGAATCATCATAATCTTTGAAAACCGGTGTGATAAATCCTCCCATATTACATGGCTGATAATCCGTACTATGGCGCAATTGCTCGAAGCACCCACCGAGGGTTACGAGGATGCGATAGTTATTCCGGAAATCACCGCAAATAACTTTGAGATCAAGCATGGTCTTCTGAATCTTGTCCAAAACAAGCAATTTTTTGGCAATGATAAAGAAGACCCACATGCTCACATCCGTTATTTCAACAAGATCACTTCTACAATGAAGATTCCGAACGTACCCAATACGTCGGTTAAGCTTATGCTTTTCCCATTTTCTCTCGAAGGGGCAGCCCGGATATGGCTAGAAAAAGAACCCCCTCGGTCGATTGAAACATGGGATGATCTTGTTTCGAAATTTATTAACAAATTCTTCCCTCCCTCTAAAACGACAAATCTCAGAAATGAAATCACGAGATTTCAGCAAAAATTTGATGAGACGTTTTATGAGGCTTGGGATCGTTTCAATGATCTTTTAAGGGGATGCCCTCATCATGGGTTTTCAGAATGCATGATGTACATGATATCAATGCATAATGTCATTTTTACAACAAAACAAAAGAGGAAGGTTTATTTTTCAATTAAACAAAATGTTGCAAGGGTATTTAAGGCATTACACATTAATTTATTTTTAATAACAGGTATTAAATCCAAATATCTCTCTCACTATCATGTTCAGATTTTATTTCCATCTTTCTCATCTAAAACCCTAGCCTTTCTCCTTATCATCATCACACTAAACGCCGCCAAAAAGATCCACAACCATGCACAAACCTGAATACAAATCTACAAAATGAAATCCATAACAACCCTCTAAATTCGGTTTTCGGTCAAGATCTTCAATGAAGGTTTCGGGTAGGTTTAATTGTTTGTTTCGAATGATGTGTGATGATTTCTTTTATAAAGCCAATGAGTATATTGGTGTTCTTTTTCGGATCTGAACATATTGACAAGAGGATCTGAAGAACAGGTAATTATTATTTTCAATTTTCGTCTCTATTTTTTTTCAAGATTTCGAAACCTTTTATGGTTAAATTTTTTGGGTTATTAGAGTGCTACTCAACGGTTATTCATGAATCTGTTAAACATTGCTAGGAAGTTTTCGCCTGATTGCTTGGAGCCGTGGATGAAAATGGCTTATGAAGTTATTTTTCAGGATTGAATTCATGATATTTAGGTAATTTCATCATGTTTAATTTTCAGTTTTTTTAGTCTTTGCTAAGTTAATTGTATGGTAAAGTAGATGACCAAACAAGGTGTTGCTGTGTTTATATATGTTTTGTATGCTAAAAGCCACATTTTTAGCAACGTGTTATATTTAAATACTCCTAAAATAAATGATGCCGAGTATAATATGAAGATCCAACGACTTTCTGGTATTAAATATAATTTTAGAATATTGGATTAACAGTTAAACGATTATTCTATAATCTGGGGGCAAAAAGAATAAGATGACATTTCGAGTACCAAAAGGTGCCTTGTGGTTGGTTGGTAATCAGATTTGTTGGATTTTTTGTGTGTTAAATGTTTACCTTGGTATCTTTGGTGATAGAATGTGATATCTTAGGTTTGATTATTGTGCGTCTATTTTTTAGTGTGATTAATTTGTCTTCTAGTTTTTGTTAGGGCATTGCTTTCTGTTCTAATAATAATCATGTACGTTTTTTATGCAGTCAAAGCAAGATCGGGTTTCTATAAAAAATGTGAAGCGTGCACATATGTTTTTGAAAGGCGTGCACATATGTTTTTGAAAGGCGTGCACATATGTTCTAATGAATTTGACGGAAAAACGCCGCGTGCACATATGTTCTTGGAAGGGTGCACATATGTTCTTGGAAGAGTGCACACATATTTTTGAATCTCTTGTACATGTACTAGTATTTGAATTGTATTTCATTTGATATCAAATTTTATGTAATGTTTTTATGTTTTCGTTGTGTTATAAGATTAGAGATAACATGTATATATTTTTTTGTTTTTTGTTATAAATTTTCGAAGATAATATACAGTAGAAACATATATGCAATTATCATTTAAAAAAAATAAGTTTCATGGCTAAATAATTGTACACAAAAAAATGTATGTAAATTACAATATTATAAAAAACACATATGCACCTGTTTTTTTAAGAAAACAACAAGTATGCACTTTAAAAAAACACATATGTAAATTTACAATATTTAAAAAAACACATATGCACCTTAAAAAAAGTATAAATTAATAAAAAATTAAAAAGAAAATATAAATTAAAAAAAAATTAATTCTGAAAATTTAAGAAATAAAAAAACATTTTTTAAATAAAAAAATTCAAAAAGAAAAAATAAAATGTGTTTTGACTATTATACCCTTTTGAATTAAGAAAAACATTGTATAATATACTAAATTTCTATTGGTCCAAAGTGGTTCTGTACAAAAAAGTGGTTCTGCAAAGAACGGTCCCCTATATATATATAACTGGAATATTTTTTGATGAATAATAATTTGTTCCATTATATTTTTACCGAATCTGTATTAGTTAAATTAAATATTTTTTTATAACAGTAGATGAAGTGATAGAGGATTTACTTTGTATATATATTTTGAAGCCGCGATGATTTTGACATAGAAAACTCTAACGAGCTGTTGTGACTATAAAAAGTGGAGCTAGTTGTCTACAATCTTTTTAATTGTTGTGTAGTTAAAGGGAAACGGTATGGTGAAGAGAGAGGGCTCGTCGTTCCTACGTGGCACCCTCTCTTTCCTTTTCGTTTGCTAGCCACCACACCGGGGTACCTCCTTGTTGGAATATGTTAGTCGGTTCCGCAAGTTATACATTAGAAATACGCGAGCCTATTGGGGCACACGCGTTAAACACTTAGAGTATGTTTTACTTCACGACAAACATTTAAATAATCGTTATTTACCGTTACTTGTATAACTAGTGTAACGAATATTTAAATAATAAACCCGAGGGACTAAAACGAACAAAGCCCGAACCCGAGGGGAGCTATTGTTTGGCCGAACTCCCCAAGGTTCTAGAAAGGGGTGTTTGGTTCGTTTATGGAGCAAGAGGGGGGAAAAGGAAACAATGTTTCCTTGTTGTACAAGAATTAGGCTAGAGTTATGTGCCTATATAAACACATACCCTACACCTCATTCTTCATTCATTTATAACAATCAAATCCTAAAAACCCTAATAGTTTCGGTTTCCCCTCTCTCCCTTGTTCGACCGAATTTAATCCCATAAGAGATTTTCGGTTCTTGGTTTTCCTCAACCGAATTCGACTAAAACCCTAAAATGGTTTTCGGTTTCCTTGTTTTCCTTACTTGGCGATTAAAGATCCATACGAGGTGTTTGTTTGGCGATCTCCTAGCTCGGCAAATCAATAAACCCTAACTAGGGTTTCGGTTAATAGGAATTCGGTTATAGGTTTTCAGTTTAGGTTTTAAACCCTAACCGAATTCGGTTCAAGGTTTATTCTGTTCACTTGGTTTCAGTTATAGACTCAAGTGGTGCGTTTGGTAATCGATTCAACATGAGGTGTTTGGTACGTGAAGGTTGACTAGCAATCGACTCATACTTGATTGACGTGTTTGTGTGAGCAACCGTAGAGGCAGTAATTTAACTGCTAAATCGTTTTCAGGATCTAAAGCTTAAAGGTTTGTTTACTTCCCTTTTATTATGTGTTAATCTTTGTACTAAAACTATATCCATTCCACTGCATACTCGTAGCTAAACTGGTTACCTATTTTGTTAAATCCTAATAGTGGCATCACGAGTCAACTCGTTTTGGCATTAGAGTTACACGTTTTGAATTATATCCTGTCTTGAACTGTACACGCCTAGATTTAATTTATATGCTTGATCTGCTGCGTTTTATAGTTTATTTATTGTTTTCTTGCAAATATGGAAAAGATAATGCAAATCCTTGCCATAATTAAATAAAATATGTTAAGATCTAGATCTTGAAAACTATTAAGTGTTAATATAGGTTTAAAAGGAATAAAATTAAATTGTTAATTTAGTAGATTTGTTTTCTTTTTATAATAGATCACACTATATATCTAAAAATATCTTGAATTTTATTTATGAAATTAAAATTTTTTATTTTTGGAAACCAGATCTTTTAAATATTTAGTCTGATTTTGTTTCTTTTTCCGGCCATAAGACCTACTCAATCACTTTTGTGATGAATTGGGCGATCTAGGCACATTGATGAAAACCTAGAGAGGGTCTTATGGTTCTCCAATTGGGTAAGACTCACTTGAGAACTCGGATTTTACATGTTTACTTGTTAATTTAATGTCATCTTTTGTATTTGTCTAGATATATGCATATTTTACTTGTTTACTCGTCTACACGCCTTATATGTATGCAATATGGACAAATACTAATAGTAAAAGATGATATTAAAACAAGTCTATTAATTACACGCCTAAATACATGTTCATTGTGACCAGCTATTTGTTTCGTGGAAAACTTGATTTTTGAGAAAATTAATAAGACTCTAAACTATGAAACATGATTCCAAGATTAATTAAAAACTGGACGTTATAGATTATGGGAAAGTATGGCTCATCTACTAGAACAAACTGTAAGAGAAGTTTAAGGAAGAATTTCCTAAAGAATTCAGGTTTTTAATAAGCTTCGCGCTGACCTGGTTCTCCGCTTCTTTGCGCGTTCGATTGGAGTTACCGTGAACCAAATTGATCACTACAATGTCATTTATAAAAGGTTTTTAAAATTAGTGATACAAAGTTGTTTTACATGCCTTTTTGTACACACTTTTAACACTTTTATGTGTATACCCCTATGTAAATTTTAAGTCAATGCCAGCCCCAAGAACACGTGCATTTGGCTTGGCCTCTCTGGTCAGACCTCAGGGTCATTCCAACCCATGGAAAATTTGGTTCACTGGTCAGACTTCTAACTATTTTTGCGCGTTCTTGCTTGGTGGACTTAAATTCGGTTACCTGGTCAGACCTCAGACTTAAGGCATAAGATAAGAACTAAACATGCTCATAACATTATTATATGTGTTATGACTGGTCTCATAAATCTAAGAGTTGC
Organism: Tanacetum coccineum; assembly: GCA_026074375.1. Lineage (NCBI taxonomy): Eukaryota > Viridiplantae > Streptophyta > Magnoliopsida > Asterales > Asteraceae > Tanacetum > Tanacetum coccineum. The sequence goes on along the minus strand of BQNB010111718.1, from coordinate 11,008 downwards.
ATAAAATGCAATTAACGCTCGTCGCTTACCTCTTGCCCTACTTACTACTTACTGGTCAGACCTCTAGTTATAAGTGGGATGACAAGTTGGATCTTAGTCTTAATTAGTAAATTAATTGGGTAGTTAATTCTATTAAGAAATTAATTATCGAAAATACTAATAAATTTGAACTTTTTTAAATGTAGATGACTACCACTGTAGTAAACAATTCGTTATTCAGGACATTTTTTGAAAAACAAAAACTAACTGGACTGGTACCATAATCTTCGAATTGTGCTATCAGTTGAAGACATGTTACCATACTTGGTGCAGCCAATACATGTTCTGCCAGTTTCACCTGCTGAATAAGTAACCCCTCCAGATGCCCTTGCCACGCATTCTGCTTGGGTTAAGACTTTGAAGGAAATTACTGGGCTTATGCTTATGACCATGGACCTAGAGATCCAAAAGACTCTGGAGCACCTTGGTGCATTTGATATGCTAAAGGAATTGAAAACGTTGTATGTACAACAAGCAAATCACGAACTTCTTCAGACTGTGCGAGAATTCCACGCGTGTAAACAAGAAAAAGGGCTGTCTGTGAGCTCTTACGTTCTCAAAATGAAGAGTTACATAGACAATCTAGAACGTCTCGATCATGCCATGACTTAAAACCTCACTGTAAGCCTAATCCATGTCACTTTGAGAAAGGAATATGATGGTTTTGTGCAAAACTATAACATGCATAGCATGGGGAAGACCGTGACTCAGTTGCATGCTATGCTGAAGCTACATGAGAAAAATTTTCCACAAAAGAAGCTGCACCTTCTCTTCATGCTATAAGGGAAGGAAGGGTTTAAAAAAACCAAAAGAAAAAATCACATAAGGCTGCTAAGGGGACTCAAGGGAAAGGCAAAGCTAAGATGGGTTATGCACCTGTGCAAGCGCCACCTTTTGCTCCCAAACCCAAGAATCCTTCAACACCCAATAAGGATAATCCAGCAAAGGACGTGATCTGCCACCAATGTGTTAAAGTAGGCCATTAGAGAAGGAATTGTCATATTTATCTCGCAGAGTTGATGAAAAAAAGAAGATATCTCAAGGAGCTAGCACTTTAGGTATTTTCACCATAGAACTCTACTTTTTTCCTATTAAATCTTAGGGTTACGATACAGGTTGTGGTACTCATATCTGTATAACTACTCAGGGTCTCAGGGGAAATAGGAAACTGAAGCCAGGACTTTAAGTCTGTACGTGGGCGATGGTCATCGTGCAGGAGTTGAAGTAATTGGAGAATTTCACTTGTGTCTTCCTAGTGGACTTGTTTTAATATTACACAATTGTCATTATGCTCCCTCTATTACTAGGGGAATTGTCTTTATTTCATGTTTGTTCAAGGATGGTTTTGTTAACCGCTTTGAGAATGATAATTCAATTTCTATTTCTAAGAATAATTTGATTTATTTTAATGCAATTCCATGGGATGATATTTATGAAATTGTTTTGTCTAATACAAATGATAGTTCTATGTATGCTATTAGTAATAAAAGATCTAAGCTTAACTTGGAAAACCCCCCCCCCTATACCTCATTGTGGCACTGTCTTCTTGGACATATTTAAAGAGCTTAACAAGAAACGCAAGGAGAATTGCAACATGATAGGACTTCAATTCAAACAGACATAACGTCACTTGAAAAGTGTGTTTCCTGTATGTCTGGAAAGAATGGCAAGAAAACTTAAACCACATCAAGTAAAAGGGCTAAAGATCTACTGGACTAATACCACACGCTGTATTGGTACCATTTAAGAATTATTCAAGACAAGGAGCTTATTCTACAATCGTCACTTTTCCTGACGACTTGACGACTTTAGTCGTTATGGATATGTTTACCTGCTGAAACATAAACATGGAGTGTTTGAAACTTTCAAAGTGTTTCATAAGGAAGTAGAAAATTAACTCGGGAAGACCATAAAATCACTACGTTCTGATCTTAGAGGTGAATATATGAGTCAAAAAATTTTAGATCATCTAAAGGATCATGGGATTATTGCCCATAAAACTCCTCCTATGCCACAACATAATGGAGTGCTAGAGAGGAGAAATCGAATAATTCTAGACATGGTTCAATCCATGATGAGTCAAACTACTCTTCCAAAGTCCTTTTGGGATTATGCTCTTAAGTCTGCTGCACGCATTCTTAACATGGTTCCAACTAAGAAGGTTGATAAGACACCATACGAAGTATGGTATGGGCAAGCCCGTAAGGTGTCTTACTTAAAAGTCTAGGGTTATAAGGCACTTGTTAAGCGTGATACACTTAACAAACCTGACAAACTGGAACCCAGATCTAGTAAGTGTATCTTTATAGGATACCCAAAGAAAACAATAGGATATTCTTTCTACTACCCACCTGAGAAAAAAGAATTTGTTGCTCAGAATGCTGAGTTCCTTGAGAATAGTCTTATAGCTCAAGAATCAAGTGGGAGTCTAGAAGATCTTGAAATCATTCAAGAAGAAGATACACATCCTTCTGTAGACACTAGCTTAAATCATGAAGAGAATGATCAAGAAATTGATGAACCTCAAAGTGATATCAAGGTCCACAAGGGCACGTCGTCCCACAGATAGATTGTTGTTAGGAATAAATCTTCAGAAGTTAATACTTCTAGTGCAAGAGGTTAATATTGCTTGAATTATAACTAACGGTATTAATCAAGTTAGTACTGCTAGAGTTATTTTGTACTGCTAGAGAAATTTAATACTGTTGAAGACTTAAGACTGCCAGAAGAAGATTGCATGAGGATAAAGACGTGTGAGAAGATATGTATAGACTTAATCTAAGTGTATATCTTATAAAGTTAGGAAGATACGTATATGTTTAGAATTATAGAAGATCTTAAAAGATTTGTAGTTATCTTGTAAAGGACTCCTTGATGTATAAAAGGAGATCCTAGGTTAAGGTGTTAGACACACTTTTTGAGAGATCGAATTCATAGTTTTGCATGCTTCAAGGTTGTAAACCCTAGTACTAGATAAAGTACTTGTATTATTGATCATAATAATATTAAAGCTTTTTGTTACATCTTTTGTTCATTCATATTTACTATTCCATTGATATTACTTCTAGAGTATTAAGGTGTAGATTCCGTATACACTTTAATATACACACAAAGTCTCTACTATTGTTATTTTGGATTTATCCAAGGTAACATACTCTTTACAAGCTAAAGAATCGATCAAGGTTTGGGATCAACAAGTGGTATCAGAGCTTGTACTTTGAGAAACTTTGATCTAGAAGTCATGGAGTTTGAATATGCACAGAGTAATACTACTGATAAGCTTCCCATACTCAAACTAGGTGATTATGAGACGTGGGTGATGAGAATCAAGCTGTACTTCCAGGTTCAAGACTATGCTCTATGGTATGTCATAGAGAATGGTAACTCATGGGTATCTGTACCACAAACAACACAAGAGAATGGTGCCTTAGTTACAAAGATGCCTGTGCCTGCAACTGCTGAAGAGAAGACCAACAAGAAGAATGATGTAAAGGCTAGAAGCTTGTTACTCATGGCTCTTCCTAATAAACATCAGCTTACTTTTAATTAGTAAAATGATGCTAAAACAATGTTTACTGCTATTGAAACACGATTTGGAGGTAATGAAATCACCAAGAAAACACAAAAGGCACTTTTGAAGCAACAATATGAAAATTTTAATGCATCAAGCACAGAGTCACTTGACTCTATCTTTAACAGGCTCTAGAAGCTTGTTAGTAGGCTTGCAATTTTAGGTGTGGTTATCACTCAAAAAGACCTAAATTTAATTTTTTTAGAAGCTTGCCTCCTGAGTAGAATACTCATGTGGTAGTCTGGATGAACAAGGCTGATCTTGAAACAATGAGCATTGATAATTTGTACAACAACTTCAAAATTGGTAAACAAGATGTAAATAAATCTGTTGGTGCAAGTACTGGTGCTTAAAACATGGCCTTTATGACTACTCCAAGCACTAGCAGTACTAATAATATTAATACTGCTAACTCTGCTAATGAAGTTAGTACTGTTAGCACTAATGTTAACACTGCTAGTCCTAAAGATAGTAGTGCTAACCTTAGTGATGTCACAGTCTATGCCTTTCTGGCCAATCAACCTAATGGGTCTCAACTTGTTCATGAAGACCTAGAATAAATCCATGATGATGATCTTGAAGAAATGGATTTGAAGTGGCAATTGGCATTACTAAGTATAAAAGCAAGAAGGTATTACCAAAGAACTGGGAAGAAGATCACTATCAATGGAAGTGATACTGCAGGATATGACAAGTCAAAGGTAGAATGATTCAACTGTCATAAGATGGGACATTTTGCAAGGGAATGCAGAAATCCTAGGAATCCAGAAAGCAAGCCCAGGAATCATGATAATTGGAACAGGAATCAAGATAGCTCAAGAAGGATTGTGAATGTGGAAGAAACTTCTTTCAAAGTAATGTTGGCTATAGATGGTGTTGGTTTTGACTAGAGTGACATGGAAGAAGAACAGGTCCAGACAAACATGGCTCTAATGGCATTTTCAGACTCTGCGGTACACAATGATAAATCTTGTACTAAAATTTGTCTGAAAAACTATGAAACCCTGAAGCAACAGTGTGATGATTTAATTGTTAAACTTAATCAAACTAAATTTAAAGCAAGTACTTATATAAGAGGTTTAGCAACTGTTGAAGAACAACTTGTCACATTTAGAAAGAATAAGGTTCTTTTTAGTGAAGAAGTTGTAGTTCTTAAAAGAGAAGTAGGTTGCAAAGACTATGAAATAGGTATGCTTAAAACTGAGTTTGAAAAGGTTAAGCAAGAAAAAGAGGGTATTGATTTTAAAATTGAAAATTTTGATAATGCCTCAAAGAGCCTAGACAAGTTATTAGAAAGTCAAATAACTGACAATAGTAAGAAGGGTTTGGGGTATCATGTTGTTGCTCTACCCCATCCCTTAACCCTAAATTCACCTACAAAACTTGATTTGTCTTACTCTGGTCTTGATAAATTCAAAGAGCCTGAATTTAAAGGTTATGGTCCTAGGAATGATAAACAAGAGTCTAACATTAATTGTAATATCTAAGGAAAATACTGATGACTCTTTGGTAAAAGAACAAGTGTCTGAAGATGAGAATAGCTCTGTTGAGTCTCCACTTAAGATTGGTAACAAAACTGTTTTTCATGCTGCTAAAAAGGTAGAGTTTGTCAAACATAAAAATAATGAAGAACCAGTTAGAAAGACAGTTAGGTATGCTGAGATGTATAGATCACAAATTCCCAGAGGGAATCAGAGAAATTGGAATGGTCAGAAGTCCAATCAACTAGGAAGTAATTTTGTGATGTATAACAAAGCTTGTTTTGTCTGTGGGAGTTTTAATCATGTTCAGATTAACTATCCTCACCATCAAAGGAAAAGGATGGTGACTGGGAATAATTACAACAAGGAGGATTATGACTATTATGCCAAAAGAGCAGTTTTGCTAAAATCTGGCCTAACACCATTTAGTACTGCTAGGCCTGTTTATACTGCTCACCCCAAACCAACAGTTTATAGTGCTAGATCAATGACACAATTTTCTAAACAAGCACAATCAACTGTACAAAGGCCCTTTTATAAAAAAAAACAGCATTAACTAACACGTATTTTAATCAAAAGGTTAACACTGCAAGGCCCAAAGCAATTAATAGTGCTAGGTTATATACAACACAAGTTAATATTGTCAGAGCAAATAGGATCAATACTGTTAAGACCTCAGCATGTTGGGTTTGGAGACCTACCAGACCTAATGGTGCATCACCTATTTTCAAAAGATACAACTACATTGATGCACGAGGCAGATCCAAGTCAGTAATGGCTTGAGTCCCTAAAGAAAACTAATTTCTTTGTTTTTATGTGCAGGGCAAGCCACAAATGAATGATAAAGGATTTGTTGACAGTGGATGCTCAAGGCATATGACTAGGAACATAGCTTATCTCTCAGATTTCAAGGAATTTGTTGGAGGTTATGTTACATTTGGGGGAGGAGCATATGGTGGAAGAATTTCTAGTAAAGGAACACTTAAAACTAATAGTCTTGATTTTAAAGATGTATACTTTCTCAAGGAGTTAAAATTCAACCTTTTTAGTGTCTTACAGATGTGTGACAAAAAGAACTATGTCCTTTTTACTGACTCTGAATGTCTTGTCCTATCTCCTAATTTTAAGTTCCCTGATGAAAGTCATATACTTCTTAAAATTTCTAGAAAAGACAATATGTACAATTTTGATATAAAGAACATTGTTCCTAAAGAGAGTTTAATTTGTCTTGTTGCAAAGGCTACATTAGATGAATCATTGCTATGGCATTGGAGGCTTGGTCATATTAATTTTAAGAACATAAATAAGCTTGTTAAGGAGAATCTTGTAAGAGGTTTGCCTTTAAAATGTTTTGAAAATGACCAAACCTGTGTTGCTTGTCTTAAAGGGAAGCAACACAGAGCTTCTTGTAAATCCAAAGTTATGAATCCTATACTAAGAGCATTGTTTTAATGCTACATAATGTGAAATATTTGGTCCAACCTTATAGAGTAGTTTAATGCTCAATCATGAAGAATATTCGCTTTAGTAGTCACATATGATTAATAAGCAGAGTTTACTATGGTTTCTCTTTTTATACAACTAAGGAGAAACAGTGAGATCCCTTAAAAAATTTATCACAACAGAGATAGAAAACAATCCCCAGTGGATAAGAATGTAAACACTAATCACCATGTAATAATAAGACTAAAGTTAAGAATCCAAAGTATGGAGATGACTTTTGCAAAGAGAAGGAATTAGGAGATGAATACATAGTATAGCTGGGCCATCTACTCATAAAATAGGTGTGGCTGTAGCAAGGAGGAATAGGACTCTAATTGAGGTTGCTTAAAACCATGTTTAGCTGACTCTAAGTTACCAACTACAAACTTTTTGGGACCTGAAGCAGTTACTATCGCTTGCTATTTACAGAAAAGAGGTTCTCAGTAGTCAGCGTCATAACAAAACACCTTATGAACTCTTTAAAGGTTCTTTTTAACCAACTCTAAGCTTTATAATACCATTGATGTCATAGTTTACAATTCTTAATACCATAGACCAATTTAGAAAGTTGATAGCAAAAGTGACACGAAGCGGTTATCTTTGTTGGTATAATCTATAAGTAGTAAAGCTATTAGGGATAAACAACAACTAGACCATGAAGGTAACGAAAACTTGCACATGGTTTTTAGAGAATAAGCCCTATGATTAAAAGGGATGATAGAAGGGAATGGTCCAAAGTGGCTGTTTGATATTGATTCTCTAACCTAATCTATGAATTATGTACCAGTAACTGCAGGTACAAGCACTAATGAATCTGCAGGTACACAAGGAGATCTAAATGCAGGTACATTTACAGGGAAAGAAGGAACCAGTCAAGATTGCATTGTGATGCCAATTTGGAAAGATGCTTCATACTTTGATTCATCTTTCAAGGATGATAGTCATGATGAACCACAACCTTCTAGAGATCCTGGAAAGAATATTGATAAAGGTGTATCTAATGCCAGTGGAGTTGATAATCAAGAGAGACCTAAAAGCAATACTCCAAATATTAATACTGCTAGTACAAATTTTAGAACTGGTAGTCTAAATATTAATACTGTTAGTCCAACAGTCATTACTACAAGATCAAATCGCTCTCAATCTGTATCAAACATGTTTTCTTTAGGAGACAATGCTACACATGAAGCCACACATGCTGATTTATTTGGTGATGAAACAAAAATGGATATGAGCAACCTTAATGCCTCATATCAAGTTCCAACTACTCCAAATACAAGAATCTATAAAGATCATTCTCTTGATCATGTGATTGGTGATATACAATCTGGTGTACAGTGTAGAGGAATGACAAAAACTTTAAATGAACAAGGGTTTCTCAGTGTTGTTTATGAAGGGAAGTCTCATGAAGACCTTCATACTTGTCTTTTTGCTTGTTTCCTATTACAGGAAGAACAAAAAAGAATCACCAAAGTACTAAGTGATCCAGCTTGGGTAGAAGCAATGTAGGAGGAGCTTCTACAGTTTAAACTTTAAAAGGTTTGGATTCTTATGGATTTGCCTAAAGGTCATAGAGCCATTGGTACCAAATGGATCTTTAGGAACAAGAAAGATGAAAGAGGCATAGTAATTAGAAACAAAGCAAGGCTTGTTGCTTAAGGACATAATCAAGAAGAAGGCATAGATTATGATGAAGTCTTTGCTCCTGTAGCAAGAATTGAGGCAATAAGACTGTTCTTAGCTTATGCTTCCTTTATGGGATTCATAATGTATCAAATGGATGTGAAGAGTGCTTTCCTTTATGGTCAGATAAAAGAGGAGGTATATGTGTGTCAACCTCCAGGATTTGAAGATCCTGACTATCCTGA